>QANZ01005178.1:55715-81328 GCA_003254925.1 Chamaecrista fasciculata
ACAAATCTGAAAGATATCTCAAACAGATTGTAAGAATAACAGAAAAGATAATTCAAATAATCATCCTAAAATCTACTCCTTGCTAACAAACTCATAATTAAATAAATACAATAACCAAAATAAAATTAATTCCCCGAAGACTTGATCAAGAGCTCAACCGTACACATNCCCAAAACTTGGTCAAGAACTCAACTGTACACATACTCCTTAATTTTTGAATTACTAACGTTAAAAATAATAATAATGTTAATTATTCCTAAGAGTAACATGTTCCCTCAACCTCAAAGTTTACAAACAATTATATGTTTGATTCGATGTTGTATGCCTCTGAGATAGGAGAAGCCCATTAGTGGTTGGACCCTCTTGCGGTTGTGTGTCATGAGTTGTAACAACAGCATCAAGCATATCAGTACTATAATATCACTACGTTTGTGTCTTGCAATTTGCAATTTGGCTTCTCATGATCAATCGGTGGTTGATATATCAGATTTTTGCTTAATTATTAACACCACACTCTAGTCACAAGATACCTTCGTCTATCATCTTTACCATCATGGCTAATAATTTACAGAACTCATATATACTTCCTCTTGCTTTCTCACACACACGGTCTTTATATGCAGACGAACCTCCGCCAAAATGTTTTCCTTTAATTTGAGAACTAAAGTAGTTGGTTGTACTCATTGTCTTGTTAAAAAATAAAGGCCAAAGTCTCTTATTGGTCCTTTATGTATTGGTAGGTTTCAAATTCGTCTTTTATCTTTAATTTGTTTCATATTGGTCTTATATGTTTTCATGATGTTTCAAATTGATCCTAAAAATATTTTCAAGACGCGATTTGACCTTATTTGTTAGCGATCTTAACTGGACAAAGAAAGAACTTTTCAAGAGTTAACGCGTAACTTCAAATTTGTTGCATTCAGACTTCAAATGATAGAAATATGACCAATTTTACCGTGAAACGAGTTATCCAGTTTTAGGACTCAATTTGACTATGTTTGTTGATAATCTCAAAGTATTTGTCAAAAGAAACTTGTAGCTCGAAATTCGTCATATTTGTACTTGAAATAAGAGAGATATAATCACATTAAGTAATTTTGGGATCAATTTGAAACATCATGGAAAATATGTAGGACCAATTTGAAACAAATGAAAGGTAAAGGACCAATTTGAAACCTACCACATACATATGAGATCAATTTGAGATTTGGCCAAAAATAAATAAATAAGCAAAAAGAGGGAAGAGCGCTTTCATACTATTTAAAATGCATTTTTGGGAGTGCACGAGTGGATGGATGTTTCTCTTGAACTTGCTTCCTTAATTACTGCTGATGCTGTTGGGATTACTACCCGTAGGTCTTATTTTTTTTCGTGTTGATCTTGTGTTTTGTTTGCTTCGGGCTTAGGCCCCTTGATTTTACCAAAAAAAAAAATGCATTCATTATGTGGAGAAAGTTAACTTTATCGACACAAGAAAAATGTTGATCATAATTCATAAGAGAGATTTCTTACACTATGTATACTATATGCCGTAGAGGTCATATTAATTATACTTTTTTTTTTTTGTCATATTAGTAATACTTTTGAATCCTATAAAGTTTTCACCAAAAGTCCTTATTCTTAGTTGGGCTGGAAAATGCATTTGTACATTGTGGTGATGAAAAATGTCTTTGGGTGAGAATACCAAAAGAAGATAACATTTAATGGATGGGCCTTGGGGATGCATTGCGAAGCCCAGCTTCAGAATCATGTATTGAAAATAAAGTTTTAAAGGTCTACATCATCTGTAGGACTGGTACATGATTAATCGACGTTTGCGGTCATAATCTTAGCCTAGCAATATCCTAAACACATAATTCATATATAATTGAGCTTACAAACAAAACCCTCAATTGCTAATCAAATATTTGTCGTATGGTCATAATCATGGAGCGTGGGTCCATGAATTGGCTCTCTTTGCTGCTTAATTAGCTTAACAAGCTTTGAGGAATCCTTATGACATATCTATCAGGACGCTTATTTTGAGGACGTTGATGCTTCACCTGTTTTTGGACACTATCTTCTAAAAATGAAGTTGTGAACTCCGTCGGTGGCTGTGGCTATCACTGTCTTCGTCGGCATCACACTCCCTTTTTTCCGTTTCATGACATTGTTTCATACTCTACTATTTCCTCATCTTCTATTCCTCACTATTCTCTGGAATGTGGACAAGTTTTGAGTGCGACAAATGCAGATCATATAGTGTTGCCGACACAATAGTTTATGCCATGAGGATTTACATGAAAGTTCAGGACTCTTTGATGAAACACCTTTAATTAGATTTTTTAACTAACAAACAAACACTTTCTAATGCATTTGTGGTTGAGTGATAAAGATGAACAAATTAAAAAGAAAGAAAGAACATGCTTATCGTGAAAGAAATTAACAATCAATGCAATAGGACCGTCAATAAAATACAATTATTAAAAGGAAATGACACTAACCTTGTTTATGTCGTGGGTCACACTTGTTTGAGATAACCCTCAATTGTGTTTTAACTTAAGTCCATAACCATGCATTTGGAAATTGGAATTTGATAAAACCCACTCTGCTCTGCATCAAGACTTAAGAGGGGTCCAGTCTTCTTAAGACTGTGTAACAACAGTTATTAATATATATTAGTGGAGTGAATTAGTATTAGGGATTACGGTCAACCACACTAATTGTTCCACAGGTTTCACGTGCCTTCGTCAAGTCGAACTATTAATTCTGTCATCTCCAAGCAACCAATCAAACCAAGGACTCTCTGATCCACCATTGTCCCTATTTCAACCCTGAGAGGAAAACTTATCCAAAATTTTCAAACCAATTTTTAATCATTTCAACGTTTTGATTACACATATTATGATTTTTGTCACTTTTCTACTCCAATTTCAATTGTACTAGACTACTAGTACTCTCCCCCTAGAATGGGGAAACTATATATATATATATATATATATTCTCTTACCCGTGAGTCCGAAAACCAATGCACCCATGGGCCAAGTGGATGAGGATGTCATTGTGTGTGGGGGCCACATTTATGTTGGAACGAACAAACAAAACTTGAAATTTTGATCACACTTGATATATATCATACAAAGAAGACAAGAAGAAAAGATTCACATCATATTATGCGTATTTGGATGATATGTTACATAGTGAAACATGAAGGTCATGTTTCTTGATTCACCATTCTCATAACCAAACCCAAGTTTTAATTTCACTACCGACGATGATTGTGGTGGACACATTCTGCAGGAATAACAGGGAACCTAGCAGTATCGGTGCAATAGTCATAGACTAAATGCTTAGCCCTAACCCACATGAGCTGGTGGCTCTGGTGAAGACTGAGTTCAGACAATGTGGGCTCGTCCCACCAATACTTCTTATCCTCACTGCTACTACACCTCTTTGTGTTGTCCATTGTAGCCACCGAGGCTGGACACTCACACGCATTAATCTCGAACCCTTTGTACGTGGCCACGAATGGCGCGTGGCTCCAATCTGTCTTCACGCGCCCTCCTTGTGTGGCCCAATCGTCTGCGTTCCATATTGAGCTGTACACTCCCATGGCTTGGTCTTTCGGGAACGGAATCCCCTTGTGTTCCATGTTTGAGTGCACTCTTATTGGCGTCTCGTCCACTAGAAATCTGAAAAAATTATTTAATAAATAATATGAAAAAAAAGTGAAATAGACACTTTTGTCTCCATGTGCTGTCTCTATGCATTCTGCAAAGGTGTTTAATTTGCTACATAAAATCAACCAAGATTCCTTCTTTCTTTCTTTCTTATGAGTTTGTTTTTGTGTGAATCATGAAATTGGAGAATCATAGTGCTTAGTGCTTACACAACTTGGCGTTGATTCCAGAAGATTGAGTACGAATGAAAGTCCTTGGTGGGGTCGAACCAGAGGTCGAGTCTCTGTTCTCTATTGCCCACGCCATTCACATATATGTTGGTTTGCACAGAGTATGGTTCACCGCTCGTATTGCCTAAGAATTCGAAATCGAATTCGTTGTGATTTGGACCCTCCGATGACATCTACATATATCAAACCAAATCAATATTAATTATTAAACAACCGCCTAATGTCATTGTCAATCTCGGGAGTGTATCTGCTCAATTATGAAAGTAATAAAGTATGATGAAATATGAATCTCAATCGTCAATTCTATTGATCCACTCCCGTTAATCTCATACCACAGTCCCACAATTTTCAACTCTAGTAGTATAAAATACACGAGTATGGATCAGGACAGAGTCAATAAATGCATGATTAATTGGGAGTAAATGTAAATCACGGGAGGGTAGCTCCAGCTAATAGATATTATTGTACTATCCACTCATGTACAAATAAATATTGACTTGAAATCTAATAAATCCAATAGTAAATTGTCTGATCACGAGACGCATTCAATTGAAATTTATGATGCTTCAGTGGGAGCTCTGAGATGGAGGCTTAATGGATATTAGTTAAGTAGTTAAATAATCCACATAGAAATATTTTAACCCAAAACTCATTGTAGCAGTTCGTTTTAACTTACATAGAATGCAGTAACAGTTCCAGCAGAGTCACCCTCCACGAGCTTAAGCTGGATGGTCACCTTTCCAAACATATACTTGCTTTTCGATCCAAAACCGGCCCCTGAAATGTCCAAGTTTGTTGTTTTAAAGCCATAAATAATACCGAAACAGTTTAACAAGAATAAAACTGTTTTTTTTTTTTGTAGTAAATAAGTAACACATTATGAAGTGTAGGGCTTTGTGGTGTGGAGAATAAGGAAATGAAGTAAAATCCAAGGGATTGGAAACGTGATTTTACCAGAATAATTGTCAAGTTTAAGTTTGATAGAGTCTCCTTCATAGATGAAATGGTCTAAAGCCCAGCTTGGGTTGAAAAGCTCATCAAATTTGGTAGAGTAAACCAACCCCACCAACAACACAAGACCCACGAGGAAACTCAAAACCCCAGACATTGCTAATATTGAAACAGTGGAAGAAAGAAAACAATGGAAGAGACGTGAGAGCGGAGAGTGAAAGTTCTGTTCTAGTGAGAAATGGTGTGTGGAGGCTCACTAGAGTGAGGTGGGTTTTATAGTGAATTTGAATTGGCTTGTGATAGAGGGACCCATTCCTCCTCTTATCCCGATGGCCACATCATGGAGATGTGAATGCCACGTCACCTGACACGATGGAGTTCAAATTCCAAGAAATAAAAATGTGTTCAATAGTGTTTTTATTTTGAATAGTTAAGAATAATAATGATGTGTAAAATATAAATATTATAGCCGTTACAGTAGGCAGATAAAGCTGAGGGAAAGGTTATTCACAGAATCATGGTGGTTGAGTGGGGAGTAGGGGCAGTCAGAAGAAGGACTATCATCCAATAAAATGTGGCCACGTGAAGAGATACAGCTGGCTACTTTTGTTGCCAGCTGTCATTGATGGCATGAGCTTAAAAAGAGGGTCCTTCTTTTTGTTGGAATACTACAGAGGCGGAGGGTACAGTAAAATGAATACTCGCTCTCAACACAAGACACGCGTCTTATGTCCCAAAATGAATGAAGGAATAGTAAGAGAGAGAGAGAGTGTGTGTGTGTGGATTTGTGGGTATGAGTTTTGTGTGTGTTGTGTTGCTTTAATGTTGCTGATTTTTAAAATTTCCAGCTGGACACTAGTACAAGCGCATTATACTTGAGAGAGGGGCCGGGCCATTTTTATATTTTAAAATTTTAAAATCATATCAATATTTTATGCATCTGAGATGCGTGCCATATTTTTCGGGAATATAATATTATAAATATATAGTACTTTGTTTTTTTTCTAAGTTAATTATTTAATATTTTATTGAATTTATAAATTTTCAAAGAAGCAAAATATATAATTTAATCTTTTAAAAATTAAATAGCATATTTAGTAGTTACTAAAAAAATTAAATAGTATAATTTTAATATATAAAAAAGACTAATAAATATATCATTTCATATTTCAGAGATTAAAGATAAATTTAAAATTATTTTTGTTTCATAACATTTATAAATAGCATTTGAAATGTAAAATTATTTAAGTACGATTATCGTGATTTTGATAAATACATACGGAAAATTTTATAGATATTTTAAAATTATATAAAAATATAAAATAATGAATTATTAAAAACGTGATTGAGTTTGTTAAAATTTATGTTAATAAAAGTTTGTTAAATGATAATTTTTGTAAACACATTTTTTTTGTCAACTTTATAAATATTAAAAAATATATATATGTCGCTATAATTTTAATTTTTTAAATAAATTTTCAATAATGAAGAATAAAAATTTTAAAATAGTTATACTATTATTTTTATCTACTATTACAATCTTTATATATTCATTTAAATAATTTTATATCTGTTTGTAAAAAAAAATTCATATCTCAATATTATTTATAAATAAAAAGTGACAAAATAGACCATAAATTATATACCTTTTATTGAGGTGTTAGTGTACTTGTTATCTTTTTTTTATGCGAAAGAGAGAATACAATTGTTATTCTAAAATATACTAAATTTATGTGGGTGCTGATGCCCTTGGAATGATTCGCTGAAGCCTGAATATTATAGTTTCCCATTTTAAACATCGAATTTAAAATGNAAAAAACTCACGAAAAGTTTCACTAAGAAAATAAAGTCATTTGAATTTAGTAAACATTCAAATTGCCATAACAAATAACAAACAAAGAAATATTCTATTGTTCCTTGGAAAATAGCCTCTGAAAAAGCAGTCTTTTCTTTCTTTCGTTTTTTACTAGGAAAAACTCCTCACTATATTCATAATAAAAGTATTTCAAAATAAACAGAAATTCAAACAACCCGAAGGGCTGCTTAGAACTTAGAAGTTTTGCTTTAGAAATCAAAACTGAATGCAAATTTAATGAACATAGTGAAAAGGCTAGAGTTGTAATTTGAAAGTTTTGGGGTTTGGCCGTATACGTCAATAATTGTACGGGTTCGTAGTTGTGTAGGAATGGCACAAATCCAGAAAAGTATAATAAGAACACGTCAAATTATTATGTTGTAAAAGTTTCTTACACTCCAGTTGTCAATATGTTCACAGGTCAGATATTTCTTGTGCATGCGCATTCACATCATTAAATATCTGTTCTGAGATGATCCAAACTCAGAAATATCTGATGTGGTATCATTCAAAAATAATAATTATCTGATGTATAAACTAGAAAATGGACACACTTACCTAGTTCAACGAATGTGGACTGCGAGAGTAAGTTGATCATCCAAGTACCTACAAGAACTTCACAGGGGGCCCTGCGAAGAATACTCCGAAGCTAAAGTTAGTGTATGAGAGATATGAGAGCAAGAGAATTCCGAAAGGTGAGAAGTGGCTAACCTTAGTCTGCTGGGTTGATCTCTATTTATAGAGCAAGAGGAGGGTGATGGCCAGCGCGCGGGGCGCACCACGTAGTCAGACAGGAGACTGGAGAACGTGGGTATGAACAAGTCAGTAGCCCACGATCTACAGTAGCGTGGATTGCGGAACGAGGCAGTCGTGGGTGGCTGCGTTTGAGTCTGAAGGCGTGCGCCATGGCCCTGGTAGATCACGGCCGCCTCTAACTGTGCAGAGGGCAATTGATTGGCTCGAGTGCGCCTTACGAGGTGCGGAGGGGAGAAGAGGCCCGGTGCGAGGGCCGTTTAGGCGTACGCCCAAATAGTGATGTCAACTTCATTTTTAATTATTATATCATTAAAGGGAATTAAGTTATTTCTGATGATTTTTTTCTGGTTTACTTTATTATTTCTAATTTCTAATCTAAATAATTGAGAGTATGAGATAGATAATTTAATTTATCTTTAGTATATATTATAATATTATAATAAGTGAATTGATAAAAAAATAATAAATTTTTACTCTTTGAAAAAAGAATAACAAAAAATTTATTTTAAATTTATAAATAAAAAGAAATATTTGAAAAAATAAAATTGTGGAAATGTACGTCCAGTGTTGGGACAATCTCCTAACATCTTGCCTCTCTATATAATTAGAAAAAAAATTCTTTCTATATTTATCAACTAACTTATTATGAGATATATCAAAGAAAAATGGTGTATTTTAATTGTCTATGTTATAAAAGACGGTAAATAATAGAAGAAATTACATTTTAGACTAATAATAAAAATAAATATAAAAAATTGAAAGCTAAAAGAGAATAAGAAATAATTTAAAGTTCAAGGTGAAATTGATCCCATTATTTGAGGACCATGTAGACTATTTGACCTCTTGTTATTCGTGGATAGATTGACTATGGCCTCCATATAGTTTAATTTGACATATATATAATTGTGGCCATAAAAAATTGACATAGCAATGTGAAATATGGTAAAGAAGTAAAAATGGAAAAACCGCTTTAGAATTCAGTTACCTTTTATTTTATCCAAGATTGACACTAACTAATGATAGCGATATAAAGCAATATATGGGCTTCCATATAGTCCTCTTGCATATGTCTTTTTTTTTTTAATAAAGTCCTTGTGTATGTAATAAAGACCTACACAAGAGGAAGATTAGAGATTTAGAGTTCATCATGTAATAATTTTGAAGATTAGAGTTCTACTAAGCATTTTGAACCGAGAAAATATAGGTATATATCGTTCTGATCGGGTACTATTATATTGTTTCGACTTTCAATTCGCTTCAGAACGTTGGAAACATATAATTAAGTAGAGGTACTTATATTTATAGCTCTCTTTAATCAAAATCTACAAAATTAAATGGTCTGATATACGTTCTTGTCAATGGCCATTGGATTTTTTTAAAGCACGTTGGGGAAAGAGAGAAGGGGACTAGTTCGTAGCTAGACAGTAGGAAAATGAGTACAGTGAATGATGAAATATGATGAGATGGAAGATTTTCATTTTTTAATAATATTCACTAAAAGAAGACACGAAATTATATACATGTTAATGTTATTATTTTATTATATTTTGGTATAGAATATGAATGCAAAATTGGACGATATAATGTTAAAGTTGTGAGCAGAGGGTGTGGCAGTTGCAGAATAGGCTTCCATTTTGAGCATTGGTGTATGAGTAAGCAAGTGATGCTTTTACTCATTACTATTTTCCCATCACGCAATAAATTCATTAGACATGGGACACCTTCACTCTCACCCTCCACTGCTCACCATAAACGCAATCTCATCATCATCATAATTATAACTTAGATACCCCAACATGACTTTCTTTTAATTTTCCCATCTACAAATTAAATTGTATTCATTGAATTCATCTTTTAAAATTATTTGTGTGAATTGAATGCCACTTTTAATATATGTACTCCGTTTTAACTTTTCAAACCTAAAAGGTTAGGTTTATATCATTATTAACCAGGGCAATGTTACCACTTACCACTTGCCACAAAAACGACAGGACTATACATATATGAACAACCAGATAATGCTGTGGCTGTGAGTGGCTATTGGTTACTGAATATTGAGGTTAGAAGAAAAATAAATACTAGGTAAAAACATCTTTTTGGTACTTGAACTTTACATCAATTATCAATTTCGTCCTTCATTTTTTGTGATCAATTTCATTCTTAATGTTTCACATTTTAGTCAATTTTGTCATTTGACCAACTTTTTTTCAACAAATTAATGAAAGACTTCATCTTATTTTTTAATCTAAGTTAAAATTTGAGTTTCCTATTCTATTAATTTTACATTATATATCATTAGTTACATAAAATATGTTGTTAATATTTGACTAAAGTAAGAAAAAAAAATAATAAAATTAACCAAAATTCGAAATACTAGAGGCAAAATTGACCACAAGAAAAGAATGAGGATGAAATTGATAATTAGTATAAAGTTTGAGGACCAAAAAGGTAATTTCACCTAAATACTAAAACAGACAGAAAACACAGGAGGGGGAATAAATAAGATGAGGTAGAGTGCACGCATATTGACGTGACCATGTACGTCTTACTCCTAGCAAAGTCATTAGGGCTATATAGGTTATTCAGGCTAGGCTTTCTATATTCTCAAAGTCTGTGAAACTCTTTTCTCTTTGTCTAAAAATTTGGGCAACCATTAAAATTTGGAATGTGGATATATAGGCTATAATATATGGGGCCTTCTATTACGTTAAAGTTTTTTTTATTGGTCAAGTGAGTTTTCAAACATTAAAAATTATTTTTTAAATAAATTTTTATAAATTTCAAGATATGAGATGCTCTATTAACTAATTAAAAAAAATTTTAACATGTGTCTTAAAATCACATGATAGATAAATCCATAATATATATAACATGATATATCCGAGGAATGGCTTGCACATCATGTAATTGCCACACGCTTCATCTGGATCATTGATACATAAATAGAAAGTAAAGATTCCTGCGTGTCAGACTGTGATTGGAAGTCTGGAGATATTTGGATAGTATTTAGTTGTATAGCAGTAGTACAAGAAAGTGTGGCGCTTAGGGAGGCACGTGAATGGGGTGGTGTTTGAAAAAACGGGATCGAGTGTTGTAGTGGGTAGTGACGGCCTATGAAGTATGGACACTTCATTTTGAAGGCGTGTCACCGTGTCAGACACGTGTCAGTGTCCGACACTCGTACGACACCGACACGACACATATACATAAATTTTAGAATATAAATCAATTTTTTGTAACTTTAACATGACATATAAGAGAAAATAATAATAGATATGACATATATTATGAATAAAAATTGTAATTTTTAAATTTTTCATTAAAAATTATGAATATTTAATTATTTATATATATAAATGTATGCCGTGTCGTGTCGGGTAATTCTGAGAGTTTGGCGTGTCGCTGTGTCTGTGTCCGTGTCGTGTCCCGTGTCCGTGTCAGTGTCCATACTTCATAGGTGACGGCTGTCTCTTAATTAAAGAATTAAAGAAAGCATTACAATAATATTATATAATTAACAAAAATATAAGGAAATGTGTATAAAAATAACAAACAAAGCCAGAAGAAAATGAAAGCAAATAACAAAGATGGCACGTGAGTGAATACCTACTCAGCTTAGACTTTGGTTGTCGTGGAATAGGGACTGAACTCCATTTTGGATACAAGTATATATTTAGACGTCCGGTACACTTTATTTGGAGGACGTGTTGTCGTGTTAGATATATATTCGTGTTTGACATTCGTACGATATCCACACAATACATATTCATAAATTTAAAAATATAAAATTAATTTTTTTTATTTATCATAACAAACAGTAAAAAAATAATGACATAAAAGACATATATTATGAATATATATTATAACTTTTTAAGTTTTCATTAAAATTTATGAAATTTAATTATTTATATATATAAATATATATCGTGTCGTGTCATGTAGCTTTAAGATTTTAGTGTTTCGATGTATCTGTATTCATGTCATGTCTCATGTCTGTGTCAATGTCCATACTTCGTAGAATTATAGCTAATATATATCAATGATAAAAATTTAATTCCTTTTAAAACTTGAATTTTGTACAGAAATATCATAGTTTTTCTTTTTTAAAAAAATATAAAGATATATCATATTTTGAAAACTATTTATAAACAGATCGCAGTCGCACAAATAATGAAGCAACGACATTTTCTGAAGTCAGAAAGCATGGTAGAATAGAATAACGTGTCATGACTGGTGCCAAGAAAATAACACACAAATCATAACATTATAACTAAAAATAAATAAAGTCATGGACTTGAACTAATTTATCGGCCCAATAGACTCAAACCCATCAGTAATAGTCTCAGGGTTGATTAGAAGAAGTTTGAAAGAGAGTGAGCTATAGTTAACGGGGAGGATGTGAAATAATATGAGGTGAGTTAATCAAATTATTTTATTGATTGATAGTTCAATAAAAAAAAATAGTTATAAATAATTTTTTATTATTTAGATATTATAATATTATTAATGAAATGAAATACATTTAAATATGAAGTTCTCAGTAATATCTTTATAATTGTTTTATTTACAATCGATATTTAATATTAATTAATTTTTCAGTAATTTTAACAAAAAAAATTGTTATTTAATTTAAAAATATTAGAAATATATAAAATAATAAAGAGGTATAATTAATTTGATATTCAAATAATGAATTTTGAATAAATAGCAATAATATACAGAGATTTTTTTAATTTAAAGTTTATGAAAATTAAAAGAAAAAAATTATTAAAATTCCAAATCATCCTATCTTTCTTACAATTTGGAGAGTTTAAAAAGAGAACATTTAAGTGGTTTAAAATGATTCACAAATCATTTTATCTCACCCCATCTCACTCATTAATTAAATTCACCACCAGTGGTTTGAACTCTTAAACTATCCCATCTCATCACACACCAATCCCAAATTATTCTCTCAATTATGCCTTAAGTTTTTAGACGACGAAGTCCAAATTCTAGCTCACAACTATATCCTTGCTACTAGCTAAATTGCCAATCAAAAGTCACATATCACAATGGTACTACCTATACAAGGGGTAACAATTGGAGCCTTCATGGTAGGTAGTAATGACTAATTCTCTCTTTGTACATGAGTCCTCTACTTAGGATAAAAGATTTACCTTAAAATACTTTTAATGTTCAGAACACTTAAAATTCTTATCAGTTAAATAAAAGACCAAATAAGGAACCACTATGTTAGACTCATGTAATTTTGGCCTTTCCTATTTAATTGTTTCATAATGTGTTAAAAAATTAAAACTAAAAGTATACACAAATAAAACAGTTGGAGTTTCAACTTTCACGCAAGTTGAGTTCTGCATAGTCATCCAATTCCCTATTAAATAATCTGCTGATCAAGTAGTACAATAGGCTACTCGAACATTGTAATTTATGTTATATTGAGCGTGGCAAAACACCTATTTCCTTGACGAATTGATATCTACTATTAGTTATATATATGCTGCATCATATAAATCGTGCGGTTATATTAGAAGCTAGCTAGCAAAGGGTGTAAAAAGCAACGTTTGCACATAATCGTCTACACTATACGCATTTTTGTCATCTCCTTGCTGATAAATGACCTGAGCAGTTCTTGCAAGGTTAAGCGAAGCCTTCACAATTGATGGAGGCAGAGACTTTGAATATGCTGATTCCATTGCAATACTATTCAGCTCTAACCACAGTTTCCCAATAAGCTGCCTTATATATTTCCTAGCTTCCTCTTCGTCTGCACCATTCTCTCTCATGTAGCATTGTATGTTGCATGCATTATCTCCTCTTTCTTGTTCCTCCTAATTAATTACAGTGAATTGTATCAACACTAAGAAAGGATACAGAGAGGAATATATATATATATATATATATATACAATTACATATTATAACATACCCTTGAGGTTCCTAAGTCATCCCAAAGGCGAAGAATTTGGCCAGTGCAAGAGAAAAGCCTTGGATATGGCTTCATCATCATGGGAATGTTTTCCTTAGAGAGATCATTTCCCATTAGGAAGAATGAGTGCACCAAGGCCATGTATGACCCTGCAGATGTCACCCCATTCTCCAAATGTTCCTCAAAACTTGGTATGTGCCCATTGTTGAACCACTTGGCTTCATTTAGAAATGCTTCAAATATGTCTATCCACTGCATACATAATACATTTTTTTTATTTTAATTATTTGGACATTAATTAATGGATGGGTATATACCTTATTATTGATCTTACAGTTCTTTTCAAGTGTGCAACGACGGTCAAGCCATGGTCCTTCTGAACTCTATAGGCGATTTCATTGGTAGTGTTATACAATGCAGAAAGAGAGGATAAAATCTATGAATGAATATTCAGGAGCTTGTATATTACTGTGGCTGCAGGACGCTTTTATAGAACATACGTCCTAACAGATTCGGTTACAATACAGGCTATGGACAAATGCTAATCATACACGTGTTACACCAATATAGCTGACTACAGCTGTACAGAAGTTCTACAATCTTCTAGCTATTAACAACACTAACTATTATACTAATTAATCATATTGTCTTAACAGCCCCCCTCAAACGAGAGGGTGTAGGTTCCAGCCCGAGTTTGTTTCTGAAGACTGAGAAGGAAGGAAATGCAAGAGCCTTCGTAAGGCAATCTGCAGTCTGAAACTGAGAAGCAACATGTTCAACCTTTAAAAAACCAGACAACACCAAATCCCTCACAAAATGAACGTCTATCTCAATATGCTTGCTTCGCGAGTGCTGCACGGGATTGGAAGCAAGTGCTTGGGCACTCACATTATCACACTTCATGACACAAGGTAAGCTCAGAGAGAAACCCAACTCCGAGAACAAGGAAGCAATCCACCTCACTTCAGCAGCGCCGTCTGCAAGAGCCCTGTACTCCGACTCCGTGCTTGATCGGGAAACTACTCGTTGCTTTCGAGACGACCAAGACACTAAGGAGCTTCCAAGAAAAACACAATAACCTGCCGAAGACTTGCGATCATCTGTGTTCGTGGCCCAGTCAGCATCAGTGTACGTAGTAAGCTGCAAGTTAGAGCAAGGTCGCAAACAGAGCCCTAAGAAATGCGTCCCTTTGAGGTACCTGAAGACTCTCTTAACAGCCTGCAAGTGAACATCAGTTGGTGCAGCTAGAAACTGGCTCAACTTATTAACTGCAAACGCGATTTCAGGCCGAGTTGTGAGAAGGTACTGAAGAGAACCAACCATCTGACGATATACAGTAGGATCCTTAAGAGGAACCCCTTCATCCTTTGAAAACCGTCGACCTGTCACCATCGGAGTATCAACAGAAGCACAGTCAGACAAACCGAATTTCTGTAACAAATCCACGATATACTTGCTCTGGTTTAGATAAAAACCAGTCTCAGTACGGCTGATTTCAACTCCCAGGAAATAATACACCGAGCCGAGATCCTTGAGAGAGAACAGAGCATTCAATTTTTCTACAACCTTTTGAAGAGAAGAAGCATCATTTCCGGTAATGAGAATGTCATCAACATAGATCAAAATGAAGATAACATGTTCCCCTGTTCTGTGAAAGAAAAGAGAAGTATCAGACTTTGAGTTACTGAAGCCCCACTGCAACAGAGTGCACCGTAACCGATCAAACCATGCCCGAGGTGCCTGCTTAAGTCCATACAAAGCCTTTTCCAACTTACACACATGATTGGGTAGCTGTGAATCCACAAATCCTTCAGGTTGACGCATGAAAACGTTTTCTTGCAACAGACCATTAAGAAACGCATTATTTACATCCAACTGCCTAACCTCCCATTTGAATGACACAGCAAGAGTGAGTATAATACGAATAGTAGTAGGCTTTATTACTGGACTGAATGTTTCACTAAAATCAACACCTGCTTCTTGTTGATAGCCTTTCGCTACTAAACGCGCTTTATGCTTCAAAATTGTGCCATCGGGTTTGAATTTTGTCTTAAAAATCCATCTGCAATCCACCAACTTTTCTCTCCCAGTATAGGGAACAAGAGTCCAAGTCTTGTTTCTCTGCAGTGCATCGAATTCAGCTTTCATGGCCTGTTTCCACGAGGGAGAAGAGAGAGCTTGTGCAACAGTACTAGGCTCACGAGCTTGAAGACGTTGACTTGGTGTCTCAGTGCATAGCAGCCCAACAAATGGATATTTGGGTTTAAAAATACCTGCCTTGGACCTTGTTGTCATAGGATGTGGATTCACCTCTGATATGGGCTGAGTAGAGCGAAGAGCAGGACTTAAATTGGGCTGAGAAGCAGTTGGACTGAGCTGGCCCAAATCAGGTGAAGCAGACACACCAAGGCTGTCACGTGGACTGTCACGTGAAGAAGAAGACTCACCACTAGAATCATCGCAAGTTTCAACGGGCATATTTGGCACAAACAATCCAGACCGTTGATTATCATTAGATCCAAGCCATTGATTAGGAGGTATAATCTGAATCGGAACAACAAATTCTTGTTCTGGCTGAGTAGCTCTGCGATTCAAAAACCCAGTGCGAGAGGGAAAACGATTCGCAGCGAAGACAACATGTCGTGACACATACACTCGACCCGTTTGGCTGAGACACTTAGCCCCTTTATGATTTGATGCTGGACCAAGGTAGAGACATTGCTGACTATGGAACTGAAGTTTATGATCGTTGTAGGGACGAAGACAGGGGTAGCACGCACATCCAAATGGCTGAATCTGCGTATAATCTGGCTCTTTCCCAAACAGAAGATACAACGGAGTGGCACCTTGAAGCACTGGCGTGGGTAAGCGATTGATGAGAAACACTGCCATCTGAAAAGCATCCACCCAAAACGACAATGGCATGCCTGCCTGAGCTAGCAGAGTTAAACCAACCTCCACAATGTGACGATGCTTGCGTTCAGCTCGACCATTCTGAGCTGACGTGTACGGACATGTAAAACGCATTTGAATACCAGCAGCTTGAGCTACATTCGCGATCGGTTTATACTCTGTCCCGTTGTCACATTGAATGGCTTTAATCTTGGAATTAAACTGTGTTTCGACTTGAGCTCTAAACAAATTAAATGCATTAACTGCTTCAGATTTGTTTTTCAAAGGAAATATCCATGTGAAACGACTGTAATCATCGACAAAGTGAATGTAGAAACGATGTCCATTAGTTGAGAGTAAGGGGGAAGGACCCCAAAGGTCTGTGTGCACAAGTTCAAAAGGTGAAGATGCATGTGAAAGGGACTTAGTGAAAGGTAGTTTCTTAGATTTGCCAAATTGGCATGCCTCACATACATTGTCTATTGGAGTAAAACGAAAATTACATTGCCTTAGTATCTGATACAATACTCTATCACTTGGATGTCCAAGTTTATAATGCCAACAAAGCAGCTCTTGTGTTAATAACTTGGAAGACGAAACAGTGGCAGAAAATACTTGAGGTATGTAAGGCTTCGTGAAGGTCGCTGCTGAAGCTTCAACAGTTGCCGAGTTGCATGTCACTGGATACATCCCTTGATTTTCCTTCGCGATCATTAGTGGTAGTCCTGTTGTCTTGTCCTTCACAACACATTTGCCATTAGAAAAGAGCACACTAACAGAATTATCATTGGTCAACTTATGCACACTAAGCAGACTTTTGGTGGCAGAAGGAACTACTAACACATCATTAAGTTTTAGAGATGAGTTAACAGTAGGCAAAACACCAGACCCAACACCAGTAATATCAGTCTTTTCACCAGTACAAGTGTATAAATGAGTGTTACCTAATGGTTCAACATGATCAAGATGCTCAGAAAACGGAGTGACATGATAATTCGCTCCGCTGTCCATATACCAAGCAGGATCTCCAACAGTGTGTGGCTGAGCAAAATGTGACGAGGTCTGGGCTTGAAAAGCTTGAGGGACCTGCGAGAAAGAATCACTGAAACGAGGAGAGTGAGTAGGTGGAAGGAAAGATCGATCGAATCGATGAAAGCAATTGGAGACAACATGGCCTGGTCTCTCGCACAGATGGCAGAACGGACGAGAACCAGTAGCACGGCCACCACCACGAGAGCGGCCACCACCACGAGACACACCACCACGAGTGTTGCCACGAAAACCACCTCGCCATGAGCCACGAGCAGCTTGTGGAGAAGAGAAACGTCCTCCACCATGAGCATAGTTCACAGATGGTTGCAAAGACACAGAGGAAAAAGTGTTATTCTGCTCCAAACGATTTTCAAAAGAGAGAAGGGTTGACTGAACTTCCAGCCAAGACAACTCTTTCTCATCAGTCATTCGCAAAATCACAGACACTACACCATTATAGTCATTATCGAGTCCATTTAACGCATAAAGCACTAGATCAGTTATACCAACTGGAGCACCAGCTAAAGCCAATTGGTCAGCAAGATTTTTGAGTTTATTAAGATAGTCAAGCATAGACATGGCATTTTTTCGAACTTTATGAAGCTCACCTTTCAGCTGCAATACCCGAGACTTGAGGGAGGAACACGTGAGTTCTTTGGCGCCATTCCAAAGAGCTTGAGCAGTACGACAGTGAATGAGTGAGAGACTAATCTCTTGAGTCATGGTATTGCGCATCCAGCCTACCAAGAGCTTATCAGCAGCCATCCATTCAGCAAACGCCGGATTGGGAACCATCTGAGAATCACGAGAAATCAGACGAGGAGGAACATTGGAGGCTGTGAGATGCGAATCGAGAAGATTGCCTTCAATCAGAGGCAAGACATGAGACTCCCAAACTAAATAATTCTCTCTATTCAACTTAATAGAGGAAGTTTGACTCGATGATTGGAAAAGAGGACAAGTTTTGGCGACAGAGGCTAGAGTAGCAGAGTCTACAGAGGCAGAGGTAGCTGAGCCTGAAGATGAAGAAGAAGACGCCATGGTTCTGATACCAAGAAAGAGAGGATAAAATCTATGAATGAATATTCAGGAGCTTGTATATTACTGTGGCTGCAGGACGCTTTTATAGAACATACGTCCTAACAGATTCGGTTACAATACAGGCTATGGACAAATGCTAATCATACACGTGTTACACCAATATAGCTGACTACAGCTGTACAGAAGTTCTACAATCTTCTAGCTATTAACAACACTAACTATTATACTAATTAATCATATTGTCTTAACAAATGCCATGTAGCATATTCTCATGTATTCAGGTAGATCCTCCATGGCATCAAGATCCCACCTGAAAATTAGTTAATCAGAAAACCAACATGTATGTTTTCTGATTAACTAATTTACAATCCCATTAGAAATTGGAGAAGCTAACTAGCAAGCTAGGAGATGTAGAACCTTCTGATGGCTTGAGTGAAAAGAAGAAGCTCAACCAAAGAGGCAAAAGAGTCGAACACATCATCCATAACCAATAAAATGCATATTGCTTTGGAAAGTTCAATTCTGCAATCTGAATAGTGTGGCTCTGGAAATATCCCCACTGTCCACAAGAAGCATTCTGATGGTCTATCTCTCGCAAAACTAAGTTTATCCACAAGTCCAAGTTGTTTCCACCACCTAATTAATTAACCAAATCCATCACAAAAATGTTACATATATTTAGTACAGTAGAGTAGACACTAACTAAATATGATAGAGAGGTAGTATTTGCATATTCATTGACCTGCATATCTCAGCTAATTCTCTTTGATGAAGCGATTGGACCAAGTTGAATTCTGATTTGGCCATTTGAAGAAGAGATGAAGTGTGGTTGGTAGTATTTGCATATTCATGAATGTAGTGTGCAGCTTCTAATCTGGCCATTCTGAGATGCCTTGGAAGCTTCAAGGCTGTGGCCACGTGGTTTCCTTCTTGTGGGCTTAGTGATGGAATGGACCAACGAAGATGGGCCTTGGTGAAGTCCAAGGCCTGCATTAGCATATCTTCGCTTTGTGTCCCCAAGTAGGATGCCTCGTATAGACTTAACATACCCCAAGTGTCTCCCCTAATTGACTCCTTCAATCTACCACCCTTTGAGTCTAAAAATTTCTCCAAAACTTTTTCCATACCACCATCGACAAAAATTAGTCACCTCAGAATGGAACAAGTTTTTTGTTTTTTAATAAGGTCAAATAGTCAATTTGATCCTCAAATTTTAGGATTAGTTTTATTTGGTTATAAACTACTTCTGGTTCCATTTTGGTATTCAATTTTTTACATTTATTTCATTTTGGTACCAAAATGTGATTTTGCCTGATTTCTGCGATATTTCTAATATAGTTAGTTGTTATTTGTTAGTTGAGATGGACTATTTCTTTCTCATGTGTCATAAAAAATTGAGTTCACAAAGGGAAAAAGAAAAATGTTTCTTCTTTGTAAAAAAAATCACAAATTTATCTCATGTTTGTGACTAAGAATAAAGATTTTTTCTCTTTTTGTCAACTCACTTACTATAATAAACATGAGAGAAAAATTATTCATCTCATCTGTCCAAGTTAGAAATAATAATATGAACAAGATGAAATCACATTTTTAGGACCAAAATTAAGCAAATGTGAAAGTTTGAGGACTAAAATAGAACAAAAAATGGTTTTAGGACTAAAATAAAATTGACCTCATAGTTTGAAGACGAAAATAAAATTTTGGCCTTTTAAAAGTTTAGCCATTAAACAAGTTTTTTGAACAACATTATAATCATATGAAGTAAAAATCAAAGGGGAGGAGTTGGAAGTCAATGAATTGAACCTGATGAAGAAATAGGGAAGCCATTATGCCTGAGCAAGCGAAAGTGAAGAGCAGTGGCAAAGAGATCTTCACTACCCATTTTCCAATGGCACATGTTTTTCAGTGTTACATCTATTTCCTCTTCCAACAGTTGTGATATCCCAAGATGCTGGATTGTGTCTATCATCTTCAATTTTGCCGTAGAATGTGATGTGTTTCCTAGTGCCCTCTTGGATTCTTCTTCTCTCTGTTTCTATGCTTTCTGTGTAATCATCCGTCTCCACACTTTCCAACTAACCCCAACATATAATGTAGTAAAAATAATGTCAAAATAACGTACGGAAACAGTACCTTGTCGTCAGGGGCAACAGATTTAATGGTGGATGTATGGAGTGTGATCGCTGACTGTAAACTTTGCAAGGATAAGTATGGTGCTTGATGATACTTGCTTCGCCGTGAAAGCGACCTTAAATTTGACGAATATTGAGCTCTGCTTAAAGATTTAACACCACACACACCCATTACCTTTGAAATTGTAAACATGGCTGCCTTCGAAAAATTGTATATATGTTTGGTGAATGATGTAAACCATGGCTGGTTTGCACTCCATTTGACCATATATATGCATATTCAGGGGCGGTACTCTAACATTATACCTACCTTAGCCTAGTGGTGGCCCCCCTCATAATTTTCTACTATTACAAAGGTATTGTGTTCGATCATGCAAATGTAGTAATTCCATCTTTAGCTTTTATTTTTGTGTCCTTTTCTTTAATTGTTCACAGTTTTTTTTTCGGCCTGTAATATCATTAAAGAAACAAGGGGCCAGAGCCTCAAAACACAGCAAACACGAGGCAAGCCCAACAGCAACAAGCCAACAAGTAGTAATTGTTCACAGTTAGAGCATTTTAATTTTTAAGTTTAAGTTAAGTTTTAATCAATTTAAATTCTATTATTTTTCTAATTTTATTATCTCTTTACATTTTATCTTATAATATAGATAATATATAAAGAAAAAAAATATGTTAATNAAAAATGTATAAAACACTGCGTTTTGGGCCAAAAAAAATTTTTTGTCTCAAATCGTATGGATCGTATGATCCTACGATCTTAACTAGAAAATCGCGATCTTAGTCCGATTCCGATCCTAACTAAATACGATCTTCTATACGATCCGGCAAGGCTAGCCTTATTAAGATCTCGATCTTATACGATCTAAAATCTCGATCTTAATCCAAGGTTTTTTGACCTCCTGAGTTCAATGACAGTCTCCATTTTGCGAAAAAATGACTGGCAAGACACCGAAAAATTATACAATCGCCGAAAATCATATTTCCGGTCATTTGTTCACAAAATGAAGGACCCCATTGAACTCAGGAGGTCAAAAAACCTTGGAATAGGAGTTTTCGTAATCGTCGGGGCCGCCATCTATCTTGCCAGAAAGTTCCCCAGAGACTTGAGGGACCAAAACGGAACTTTGAGCAAACTTAAGGAACCAAAATAAGACTTTGGCCCAAAAAAAATTGAGGTTAGGGTATAATTGACACCAACGTTTCACATTGGGGGCATAATTGACACAAAACAAACGTTAGGGGCATAACTGAAACTGACCCCAAACGTTAAGGGCACGAAAGGGTCTTTTAACTAAAAGATAATATCTTATTCGTAGGCTTAAGATATTTACATCAAATATTTCATGAATTACTGGGTATCCGAATAAGATTATTCAAGATCACATTCACAGTTGTTAGTAAATTTTTTCCAAGATTAAAATCTTTTAGCAGCTGAGGGTCAGAATGAAATATTGAAGACTTGTTCACATACATGAACTTTGCAAAAATGTGATTGTTCAAAATTGCCAATATGTGAATAAAACGCATGCTTACCTTTTCTTATATCAATTCTTTCATAGAAAGATCCTAGTTATTAAAGTACAAGTCTTGATTTAATTACTTTCCTTGATGATCATTCTTCCTATTATGATCAGAGGTTTATGAAGGCTTCGCCCTCATAACTTCAACTAAATCAAAGTAATTAAAGAACTGAGTAAACTAACAATTGGTCACTGAAAGATCACTGAGCTGACAACTCGGTCCCTGAAAGATTAAAATATACAATTTAGTCCCTGAAAGATCAAAACGGTATACTGATTAGTCTTTTTATGAACTAAATAGTATATGTTTTAATTTTTCAGGGACTAAAATGTATACTGTTTTGATGTTTCAGGGAGTAAAATGTACATTTCAATCTTTCGGAGACCGAGTTGTCAGCTCAGTGATCTTTCAAGGACCAAATTATTAGTTTACTAAAAAAAAATAACATTCTTTAACGAAAAATAAGTATAGTTTAATGACATCCTTATTTTCATCTGTTCACAGTGTATTCCGATTCTCATTCTAGTGCAAATCTACTCCACTTGATCTAAGAATTGTCAAGNAATACTTTAAAAAAGACTATAACAGGTCAATTGTCGATCCAGATCACAAGTTTTTATAAAACCCAGCAATCTAAACCAGATCTCTCCCGATTCAATTGCAAGTGGGTATATGCCTCACTCATACTAGCTAGTGCCTAGGTCACCAGGTTCGTGGTTCACCGGGCGGGCCAATCTGCTTTTTTATTCTATGTGTGTGTCTCAGTGTATTTAGGCTCAGTTTGTTTGCGTTCTGATTATAATTTGCTCTGATTATAATCGTAATAAGCATATTCGTTTGCGTTTTTTTTCTGATCAAATTATAATCATGATTTTTTTTATAATCAAACACACTCAATTACACTTATACCCCTATATATATACCTATAATTACCTATACTCTAATACAATCAATCACTCATCACAAGGGCAACATGGTCATTTATCTCAACATTGGGTCAGTCTGTAAATAATTATTCTTGTGTTGGGCTAAATTGTTATTTTGCCCAAATAATTTAGGATTGAAATTAACATTTTAACCATGGTCTTCCTCTCTCTCGAATTCTCAATCTCTCTCTTCTCTCCGATGGCCGTCACTCCTTACCACCTCTGTTGTCTCCGTTCAACCACTCGATCGGACCTCGCCTTGTCGAAGATGACAGCAACGATGACGGCGATGACGTGGCCATCGTTAAAAGAATTCGAGATAGCTTTTAGGTTTGTGGTTGAAATCCTTGTTAATTAATCGGTGAGTAGCGTAGAGAGAGAGAGAGAGAGAGAGAGAGAGAGAGAGAGAGGAGAATCAAGACAAATCTGAATAGCCAAATCGACCATAGCTTCAGCCTGAAATCCTTGTTAATTAATCAGATTCAACGCAAAATTGCTTAATTAGAGAAGATACGAGGGATTTGAAAGACAAAGAAATGAGGAATGCAATTCACACATCATCACAGAGTTCAATACAGAGAATCAAGAGAGGAACTAATTAGCACCGAGGTCCTTCATAGCTAGGTGTAATGTTAAGCAAAATGGAAGGAGGTTCAGTTCAATGTCCAGGATTGTGGTTTACTGGTTTAGAAGATTGAATTGGAAAAAGTGGATGGTGAGACGAGAGAGAGATGAGAGAGACGAGAGAGAGAGAAATGGATTATGGCATATTGAATATATTTTTCGGGTTTGAAGGTTTTTTCATTCTCTCTCATCTTGTACAAAACGGTGGACCGTTTTTTTCAGTGGTCCACCGAATGTCGGGGCTTGATTCGAAAAAATGCTACATTTTAGTTCTTTCGGTCCACTATTTTGTAGGCAAAAATGAGTTCGGTCGACCAAACAAAATAATCACCTCCAAAGTTGCATATGATTATAATCATAATTTCACGCTTTCCAAGGCAAACAGTGACATAATTTGATTTTTTTTAAGCAACAATCACATCCAAACACACTTTGATTATAATCAAATCACATCTTACTTCTCCTACTTTTTCTTCCATTTCTATCCCTATACAATTTATCAATTTCCTTACCCTTCTATCTACCAACCATATTCATTACATGCCCATTTAAATAATTTCACACCAAATAATCAACTTTCATCCAAACACTAATACACAAATAATTAACTTTGATTATAATCATACTCTGATTATAATCAGAGCAGATTTTATTATAAGCGCAAATGAACTTAGTATTTTTAATAAATTCAGTATGGACAATCATTATTCAGTGAATAATATAAACTGAAAAATAACAACACAAAGTCAATGTAGAAAAATCAGTGTCTTAAAGCGCAAGTGTGATGTTATGTATATTAATAGAGGACTAAGGTGCTTTATAATTTATATATACACCAGCTGATATATCAGAAATAACAGGTAAAGGACTAACCGTAAGGCTAACTACTAACTAACTACTGTTTACCAACTAACAGAATACATCAGTGTACATGTAATAGCAAGATTTCTGCTTTGAACTTGTTGAATGTTTTCCCGTGAAAGAGAAAAGTAATTAATCATGGTTTGCAAAATGGAGGAGACAAGTCTGAAGCTGAAAATATATAGCAGTGAGTGCGTGTGAGCAGTATGGGTAAATCAGTAAATCAAAAGAGAGCATCCCCTAATAATCCAATTCCAACATGTGTGGTTGAGATTTAAATGAATGACCCTGAATCAATTGCACCATCAATCCATCATTATCTCCAAACTGTATCATAAATGTTCATTATATATGGTTCAACGGCTTTTGTGGCTGCTTTCTTATTGTGAGAACGATACATATCATCATGTTATCAAAGAGTGAAGTGGAATACGTGGCAAATTCTGGAACCTACACGCACAATCAATGAACTCCATGAATTGAGTTTGTCAGTCTTTTTGGCCAAAAAAAAAAAANTGTTTATATGATTTATATAATATTTTTTTAGGAAATTCATAGGATCTTACGATCCTCTATTCGATCTTACGATTCGATCTATCTTATGCTCCTTCCGATCTTGAGTAAGATCTCGATCTTGACTGCATTGAGTTTTAGTGACTAAATGATTTGACTGATAAAATATTTAGTCACTAAAAGAGCAAACCCCCTTTGTGGTCCCTCAATTGTTACTGAGTCGAGGAATCGATCCCTCAATTGTGGGAAACTACAACTCAGTCCCTCAATTGCACAATCCCGTTTACGTTTTGGTCCCTCACGTCTAGTCCGTTAGTGATAGAGGTGTTAAGTGATGACGTGTCACCGTTATCTGCTTAGGTGGCCGTTAAATGCTTAGTTGAGGGACCAAATCCTCGACTCAGTAACAATTGAGGGACCAAAAAGGGGGTTTGCTCAAATTAGTATCCAACTCATTTCCACAGACATCTCATTAAACTACTCTCTTGCAATTTGGTCCCAAAACCCCTAAATCCCCAAAAACTTTTTTTTAATCCTCTTATTCATCTTTTTGATCTTCTTCATTCATTTTAGTCCCAAAAGCTAAAAATAAAATTGTAAAGTATCCCAAAACCCTTCCAAACATTCAAATTTAGTCCTTAAATGTATTAAAAACCCTAAAACTTAAGCCCCAAACTCTAAACCCTAAA
>QANZ01005178.1:82327-99635 GCA_003254925.1 Chamaecrista fasciculata
GAGCAAACCCCCTTTTTGGTCCCTCAATTGTTACTGAGTCGAGGATTTGGTCCCTCAACTAAGCATTTAACGACCACCTAAGCAGATAACGGTGACACGTCATCACTTAACACCTCTATCACTAACGGACCAGACATGAGGGACCAAAACGTAAACGGGATTGTACAATTGAGGGACTGAGTTGTAGTTTCCCACAATTGAGGGACCGATTCCTCGACTCAGTAACAATTGAGGGACCAAAAAGGGGGTTTGCTCTCACTAAAAAGATTAAAACAGTATTTTTTACCATTGATGGATCTCTTGAATTTAAAATACGTGAAAATGATTTCCATTCCTTCATCACGTCATCATCGCATTTCATGTAAAGTAAACGCTAAATCGTAAGCTCTGTCAAGGATGAGGCTGCTGTCAATTGTTTAATGTTTTCTGACACTGTCGTCGGTATTCAAAGTTATCTTCAACACATCTTTTTTCTTGGAAGAGTCTTACGCTTGGAAAGTGACAAACTTTTCGCTATCCCACCTTCTCCGAAAAGAATCACAGAATCAGACAACAACAGATTCAAGTGTTTCACTGATCATTCATGTTTGATGAATTTCCTGCGTCTGAATTCATATCCTAAATTGGGTTATTCTTATTTTCCATATTCTGAAATTCCATCTTCTGAATTTCTTATGCTGAACTTTCTGTGATTAGTGATCCCTTTGTGGTATACTCTCCATTGAAATTTGAAAATACTTCTGCATCCCTTTGATTCCTTTACTTTGTGTGTAAAATTTTAAAGTCTTTTTTTGTTTTCTTTCTCTGCCTTTCTTATTATGGGCGTTGATGTTTCATATTTGTTCTATGCTTGATGCTTCCAGAAAGATGGTGAAGTAGACAGAGAAAATAGCAGAGCCCCATGAAGTAAGGAACCAAATAGTGAACAAACAAACACACACTCTCACACCTTCTTCACTATCTATCTTTATGGAGAAATAGAAAGGAAGATAGAGGCCTAGTAGGCCTCCATGGGCCTGTATGGGATAAGATGGAAGATAAAGGATTATTTTGGTGCATTTGAACTTAAGGAACTGATATAAAACTTTTAATAGAGATCAAGGACCAAAATACTAATTCACATTTTTTTTCCTCAGTTCCAAATATTTTCCTTTCCAGCAATTTTTTCTATTTTATGATCTTTTTTCCCTTTCCTTTCTCATTCCATTAAAAATTTCTTCTCAAAGATTAATTTTTTAGAAAGCTCTATAGCTAATTGTAAAAACAATTAAAGAGGCATGCATTTACACTTGTTTGACTGCTGTGTGTCTATCTTCTGATGATTTGGGTTTCCTGTTTTCTTTGTTTTTTGCCAGTCAAAGTAGCTAATACTTTCTTGGAGCGGCTTAATGAGTGAGAAACTACAAATTCGTCAACATATCTGAGCAATTTTCGTTTCTCATTCCTTCAAAAAATTTTGGGGTCAAAGACTACATTGTTAGATAGCTGCAGTTAATAGTAGAAACATTACTGGAAGCATGCATTTACTTGGTTGACTGCTGATTTTTGATGTCCTGCTTTCTGGTTTTGTTGGTTTGGTGGCTGATTGTTTTCTGGGGTTACTTAATTAGTGGTAAACTACAAACTTGTTGACTTATCTAAGTTTTCTGTGGTTAGAGAACTTAACAAAGTTCGACGATAATGGTGGGTTGTTCTTTGAGTATTGGGGTGTCCTGTGTCTTCACTGTGAGAAGAGAAGCCATTTTGAGGAAGATGGGGAATCAAAATTTAAACTCTGATTGGTTGGGTTTTAAGATTTTGTTAAAGGATGCCAGGTTTCCTGTTTTTTCTGGAAACAAGTTGAAGAAAGAAGGAATTGTAATAATGAATATGTCACAGCCACCAGATGAATCCCAATACACTGAAACTACAAAAGAAATCTCAGGTGTAGGAGGTGAAAGTGTCTTGGAAAATCACCATAAATTTTGGGTTTCTGGGTCTGAATCCAGAACTGATAGAAATGACAGTAGTGAAGTCATAGATAATGGTGGTGACAATAATGGTAGCTATGGAAATGGTGGAGCAGGAGAAGGAGGTAGTGGTAGTGATAGTGGTGATGACAATGGTGATAAAGAAGAGGATGAGTTAGGATCAATAATGAAATATGATGAGATAATGAGAGAAACCGAAGCACGTGGAGTGACTCTTCCTTCAGATATGTTAGAGGCTGCAAAGAGTGTCGGAATTCGCAAGGTGCTTCTTCTTAGATATTTGGATTTGCAGGTAAAAGTTTCACAAGTGTCCATGCATTTCCTTATCCTTTGTTTTAATCTTGTGCCTACAAAATGAATTGCTAATGCAAACTCTTGTACAACAAGATTACCATTACCTTTTCCTTTTGGTTTTGATGATCTTCTGTATTCAATTTTCAGGGATCTGTCTGGCCTCTAGGTTTTGCTGTTAAATCATTCTCTATGATTCGCAATAGATTGCTAGCTGATCCATCCTTTCTTTTCAAAATTCTTTCAGAGGTTGGTGGGTGTAGTCTTGATTTAGATGGTTTATATTAGAGTAATCATATAAATTGGCTCCTAAAAAATACATGAGTTGATAACTCAGTCTCCTTAAAAGTCGTGAAACCATTACACTTTAGTCCTTTTGTCTCTCTAAGTTAATCCCTAGAAAATGGGCTCAAAGGACCAAGTTGTAACGTCTCATGACTTCCAAGGATTAAAATATGTAAACTAGATTTTCAGGGATTGAGTAGTCAACTCGTATATCTTCTAGAGACCAATTTATATACTTACTCTTTTAATGATCATGTGGTTGATTTAGAAATAATACCTTTGGCTTTGAGTCTGCCAGTTGTTTAATGGTGCAGTAAACCATGGCACCATGTGATCACTATCAACATTAATCTTATATTAACCTGATCATTTTATTGATTAGTCAGGACATAGTTGATATTGACCCCTTCTTGATTAGCTCCATTTATCTTGATTCTTACAACTTGAAGTACTAATATATTTCTGTGAAGTTAATAAGATTTTTAAGTCCTAAAGTTTTTATGCTATCTACCCTATAATGGTTTTTGGCTTCAAGTTACTATGATTAGGTCTTGATTTTGGCTATTCCTATAAATTTTCTCTGAAATGGTATACAGATCATCACTGATTCTACTTGTGCAACTGTGGCTGAAGTTCAAAAGAGGGGCAAAAAATTTTGGTCTGAATTTGAGTTGTATGTAGCAGATCTTCTAGTCGGTTCGGTGCTTAATGTTGCTTTGGTTGGTATGTTGGCACCCTGCGTTCGAATCGGGAAACCATCGGTATCTAAGGGAGTCCTTGGAAGAATGCAGCAAGTTTATGCATCTTTACCTGGCAGGTTGCTTCTTCATGCCATGAACTTGGCCATATTTTTCACATGAAAGTATGAGACACCTTTTACAAAATGTTTCAAAGTCTCTTTACTGCTAATTTGTTGCAGTGTATTTGAAGCAGAAAGACCAGGATGTAGGTTTTCTGTACAGCAGAGAATTGGAACATACTTCTTCAAGGTAACAAAAAAAAACAAGAAAAACTGTGAGGTCATGTTATGTTACAAGTTGGCTAAATTATGAGTTGTTTTGAAATATTTATGCACATAATGCCATTTTTTAGGGCATAATGTATGGAGCTGTTGGTTTTGGATGTGCTATTTTTGGTCAAGGCATTGCAAATTTGATCATGACTGCAAAACGGTATGATTTTCCCATTTTCAGATCCTTTGAAGGTACCTTGTAGGTTCACTAATTAGTGTATCTATATAATTTTCACATTCAGTCGGAAGTACTTCCTATCTTTGACTCAAATGAATAAATAATTGAGCACAGGCTCAATGAATCTTTAGTTTCTGTACTGAATTATTTAGAGTAAACTAACATTTTAGTCCCTAGATTATATGAGCGTCGTCATTTTAGTCCTTGAATTTTTGAAATGCTACTTGATTTATAGTCTGCGATAATTCATGACTTGTTGCAAATTAGTCCGTTTATGAACACCTTAACATATACACTATACAACTCAGTCTTGGAAGAACTAAATTGTAATGACTCATGAACTCTTAAAGACTAAATCAACCATTTCAAAAATTCAATGACTAAACTAACATTAACATCTATATAATTCAGACTCCAGAGATTAAATTGATAGTTTACTCAAAGCATTTATCTTAATCCTTTTACTGTACCAGGAAAATAAGGAAATCAGAAGAGGACATACCTGTGCCACCTCTTTTGAAAAGTGCAGCTCTTTGGGGTAGGAATACTTTGTTCAAATTAATTACTTATTGTTGCTTCTACATGTTAAAAGTTCAATAACAGTAAATGTACCTAGAGTCAATGCTGTACTCCATGTTACATGTATCTAAATTAGTATGCCAATATATATATATAACCATTGAACTTTGTAATTGTTGTAAGCAAGTCTAGAAATGAAAGTTCAATCAAGTTAGGCTAATCTCATAATTTATTCCTCCATTTTGTTTTTTTTTTCTTTTGTTCATGAATTTGCAGGAGTTTTTCTTGCTATATCGTTGAATACCCGATATCAGATCATTAATGGACTAGAACGCTTGGTAGAAGCATCACCAATAGCAGAGAAGGTTCCACCAGTGGCTATGGCTTTCACAGTTGGGGTGAGATTTGCCAACCATGTCTATGGTAGCATGCAATTTGTTGACTGGGCTAGGTGGACTGGGGTGCAATAACTGTAATAACTATTGTTATTTTGGTTAGTGTTCTACATGTACTTCTTATAGCCCTTAGATTTAGAGTTCACAAGTAAATGTGAATTGGAAACATGAATAAAATAGAAACCTCTAGAGATGGAATTTCTTAGTATATAAGAGCTAAGGATGTGAACTTGGTTGATCTCTCCCATCTCAGCCTAATTTTTTCCCTTATGAGTTTAAAGTTGAGCTGATTCGATATATATATATATATATATTCTTTGTCATTAGTTTTTCTTTTAATTACAACAAAATTATTCTTAATACCCCCAAAGTCGAGGTTAGTTTCAATTGTATTCCAAGAGTGTTTTTAATCAATTATACTTCTAATTTTTTTTATCAGTTATACCTCCAATTTGACGCTACAATTTACTAAAATATGAAATATTGTGGCACAATTGACTCAAAAAACTTTTGAGGATAAAACTGATTTGACTTCATAATTTGAAGATACAATTGATCCGAAAAAAGTTTGAAAGATACAATTGAAACTTACTCAATAATTTAGGGGTAACACAAGTAATTTTGCCTCACTTATTTATTTATTTATTTATTATGGATTAAAAACACATAACACAAATTTGTACTTGCATATAAGTATATACGTACGGAAATACATAATAGTTATTAAAGTAAATTAATTATTTTGTCTATAAAATATAATAAATAATTTAATTTAGTCATTAAAGTATTAAAATATTTATTATATTTTATAATAGTCAATCCATTTTGAAAGATGTAATTAAAGTTAACAAGTAATATATAATAGTCAAGATCTCATCATTTTGGTCCTAAAACGTTTTTTTGGTCTTCAAACTTTTCTTTTTGTTCCACCATTAATTCAAAATATGGTTTGGTTTGGTTTATGTTGTTATCTGTGAACTGAACACTTAACCTAAACAATTTTTTTCTTATAATGTTATAATAAGTAAGTTAGCATAGAAAAAAACCTTTATTGTTAGTAAGCAAAATTAATCATGGATTTATTTCTTTGGCAAAAAAAAAAAAAAAGAAATCATGAATTTATTTCAAATTTGTGATTAGAAATAAATATTTTTTTTTATCTCTTTACTAACTCAATTATTAATATAGTTGTCTATGTTAAAAACAACAAAATAAATCAAACGAAATCATATTTTGAAATCACATTTTGAACTAATAATAGAACCAAATGAAAAATATTTAAGGACCAAAACAAAATAAAAAAGTTTGAGGACAAAAATGGTATTCATCCTATAGTTTGAGGACCAAACTGAAGTTTTGACCTAATATAATTTGTTAAATATAATATTAACAAAATTTAGAACCACAATTTCTGATTAAATTTTAGTTAATATTTTTAATAAGATAATTAAATTGAATAAAATCATATTTTTAGGTATCAAATTTTATAATCTTTTATTAACCAAATCATCTTTTATAGTATGCTGGTTCCGAGTTCGTAATCCTATGGTCCATCATCTTCAAATTGTGGACCAGCATAATGGCTTCGGCTACAGAAAAACCAGTCTTTTGTTAATTGTTTGTAGTCCCAAATCTCTAATTTTTCTTTCTTTCGTTTCCTGTTCATTCTTTAAGCATCTTCGGTTTGTCTCAGTTAGTTTTTTTTTTTTCCTAGTGATGTTAAATGATTTTTCCTCATTTAAAATTTTATTCAGATGTCTCAAAAGATATTTCTTTCTGACAACTGTTTGGACTATGACATCTCTGAATAAGTACATAGTTTCATAAGATCACAAAACAGATATATGAGGCTAGAACAGAGAAGTATGAGAAAAAGGACAAAATGAATGGCTAAAAAGATCTCATTCTACCACAAGAGTTTCTGCTTATGATTGCAAAATGTATTTCTAGTTTGCAGTTTATGGGGTTATATTATGTACGTGGTAGCCGCCAACTAGACTAGTGACCATATACTATACGCCTTTAAGGTGTTTGTGGAATTGCCTAAGTGAAGTGACCGTATTGCTTTTGAAGATGTTGGAGGGAAAAGCTGTGGTGCGTGAGACAGACATGCCAGAGGAGGTTCGGAATCATGTGATGGAGTTGGCTTACCAAGCTCTTGATGCACATGAAGTTTCTGATTGTCAATCCATTGCTTATTTCATCAAACAGGTCTATTATATTCTTGACTAGTTTGTATGAATGAAATGCTATGAAATTTGTTATTTAGCTACTATGTCTAGTCACAAATAGTGGTTCTGTATAAATATATAGCATGGAGATCTTGAGCAATGCAAGCTATAATTTTGTTGTTCTATCTTATCCTTTTCAAAATCATTTTGGATTACAGGATGTTTCTGATTGTCAATTTATTGCTTGTTTCATCAAACAGGCCTACTTTTAATCGTCCCACCAATTAAATCTTTCAGGAAAGAAAGAGCATTAATTGTTCTCAATACTATGAAATATGTTTATTTGGCATCTATATTTAGTTGAAAATAGTGATTTTGTATAAAAAAGGAAATATGAAGAACTTACTCAAACGGGTTAGCATAGTTAGTGATAGGAGATGATATTATTTTATATTAATTTTGGGTTCCAGATTTTAGGGATTGACTTGGGAAAAATCTAAGGGCATTCATGACCACAGTGCAAACTATATTTCTTTCTTATCTTTTGAAAAGCAGTTTTGGTAAAGGGGACAACACATTTTGTTATTTTCTCCCCTTTTTCTGGTGTACAAAAGGGGAGGAGCTGGTGGGACAAGGAAAAAGACACATTTTATCTAATTATGTAGGAGAGTGGACAACACTTTTGTTCTTGGAAGTTTACTTTATTCTGTTGATAATAACTGATAAGCTCAGTCTTGGATCTGATATCTGCTTTAATTATGAAGACCATAATCATTCAAAGAAGTATCACTCAAAATTAGCAGAAGCAACTGGAAGGTTCCACTAATAGACAGATTGATATACTGAAAGAAATTGATTGTAATTACATCTTTCAGGCACTAAATCTCACATTTTATCTTTTAGGGACTAAATTGAGAATTCTACCATTTTTCAAAAACCAAATAATGAATTTACTCCAGAAAATAAGATCCCAAATACTCTAAAGAGGCTACTGCTACTGCTTAGAGTTCCACCATAAGAGGCTGATGGTAGGGAAACAAAACTCAACCCATTACAAAGAGTAAACTACTCATTCTTGTATGGAGATGACTTACTTACATGGTCTTTTTCTTAGTTATGAGAATACGCATGGACTTCTGCAGAACTAAAAAGATGTATTACAACTAAACCAGACCAAAATACCCTCATTTTCTAATACGTTTAGATTGCTATTTTAAAGGGAGAAGAAGCATTAATAGAAGCATCAGCCAACAGAAAGAAGAATCTGATTACCATTGTCTTATTCTTAATTTTTGTTCTTATTATTGGCTTACAAGATATTTGATTTCAGTAATCTTGAATGATAAAAATGCCAGTGTAATCCATTGTGTGATACTGCTATACTTATGGCTAAGGTTTAGACGTTTAGTTGATATTCAAAACTAAGCATGTTAAGCTAAACCTGAAAGCCTTGGGCTTTAAAAATGCATGCTGGTTCTTATTATTTCATGTAGTAAAAGATCTCAGATAACTAACTTGATGGACAGAAACTTGATGAAGCATACGGACCTGCTTGGAATTCGGTAGTTGGAAAAGACTTCGGTTCTTGCATTTCACATTTAAGTGGAAGCTTCATATTCTTCCGAGTGGAGATGATGGAATTTCTGATCTTCAAGGATGGGAAGGACTTCAGTGAAAGCAGGGAAGAAGCTATTGGAGTGCTGCACAAAGCCAAAAATACTGATTCTTAAATCCACAAATTTACTAAAGGTATATTTATATAAGTAAGTATAATGTCATCTGGCTATCTCCAGCTTAGCATTGATAAAACATATTTTATTTCAACAAAAACAATTACATCAAAAGGAAGCAGACAAAGTTAGTAACAACAATGTTCGTGTCAGTATCCTTGGTTCTTCATAGAAGTTGATGAACAAAGAAATTTAAATCCATCAAATTGATTAGAAAGCTTTACACTGGCGTCAAGGAAGAGGTAATCTGCATCCCAAGGGCTAGATACAATGTATTATTAATTGTTCTAAACCTCAGGATGCAGATTACCTGATCCTGACCCAATGATCAATGGCAGTGTATGACAGAACAATAAACAAATCAGCTATGAATTTATAATGTTCTAAAAGTTACTGTTATTCTGAGATCAATTTGACAATGGGGTCCATAGACGATAGAACAAGTACTAGAAGGGTTCAAACTTTTAAATATCTGGTCAAGGATCGTCCACAAATTCTTGTTCTTTTTTAGCAAATCATATATGGTAGGGTCCTTACCTTCCATAAGCGAGGTTTTTTGTCTTGACTGCTTTTCAAATGCATGCTTAGATGCTTAGATCTTCTCCAGTTTGATGAAAGATTCGTTCCAGATTATCTAACAAACATAGTCATGAATGACAGAAAGTAATTTTTCAGTGTGTGCTTGAAGCTTATACTGCTCTGATTTGAGAATCTTATGTACGATGCAAATTCTTCCATGTGGAATTCTTTTGCTATCTCTTCCCCAAAGATGATTATGATTTATGAACTTAAAAAAATAAAGACACCCCATTATGTTATATATCTGGCTTGAGGGTCCCCTCTGGATTTTATAAATGATATACACTCAATTGCCTTTGCTATGATTATCTGTGCAGGACAGCATTTAATTAATTATACATTCAAGCTAATGAATGCTTGGCGCTTATCCAAGTCAGTGCCTTGTGAGTTGATATAAAAGGATGAGAGACAATTATGACATTAAGATTATATTCTTATATTGGTGTTTGTTTCAGTATTGCATAAGCATGAGTCATAGCTGTCAGCTGAAATATTAGAAATATGGACACAATGACAGTTATTAAGGCGTGTCCATCTGCAATTTGAAGTGTATAGTGTCTATTATGATTTCAATATAGTTTCTTTTAAGTAAACTGATATTTTTATCCTTATATTATATGGGTTCTGTCATTTTAATACTTGATTTTTTTTTAAATGTTTGATTTAATTATCGAAAATTCATGACTCATTGCAAGTTAGTCTCGTCATGAACACCCTATCCTTGACGGATGAAATTATGAGTCATGAATTTTTAGATTAAATAAAATACATTTAAAAAATTTTAAGGCTAAAATAACAACGCTCATATAATTCAGGGACCAAATTGATAGTTTACTATTTTTTTCTATAGTTTGTGCACCTCACAGTCTAAGATCCACATAGGCAAAGGAGGAGACAAATTGATCATCAGGATGGTAGAAAGGAGAATGCATGCATGCTTGCTTTATTTCTGGTTTAATATCAGTAAGCTTTAGTTTGATGAATGAAGAAGCTTGGGGATTATATATATATGGATCCTCTTTCTTTCTTGCTTGCACTTTCTGTCTCCCACATAGGAAGAGATGCCATTGGTATATCTAAAGCCACAAGAGCTTCATCAAACCAAGAAACTTGAAAAAAGAAGGGTTTTGATCCAAAGTTTTCAGGTTCTTTTTTGAGACATTTTTTATTATCAAAATCCATGCTTCATAGCTTTAAACCTATGAAGCACATACAATACAGAAATGGGATACAAAATGGTTATGGACTCATTAGCATGATAAATTTTTAAGACTATATGACACCACAGGATATATATATATATATATAATTCTAACAATAGAGGAAAATTGAAGAGACAATTATAAATAGGGAAAGATTTATATGGAAAACTTAATATCTTTACTATAAGGTTCTATGACCAATTATAATAGAGAGAGTATTAAAGAGAACCTTTTGCCTAACCAATCATTGATATGAGAGAATGTAATTGAAGCTTGTGATTGGAGGAACTTTATAACAAATATATAAGGAATTTTATATAAGTTTTTCCCTTAAAAATATCCACAAATATTGATGAAAATTTAAAAAGTTACAATACAAATTCATGACACATTCATATGTGCTGTTTTTTTCTATCTTTTGTCATATTAAAATCACAAAAATAATAATTTTATATTTTAAAACTTATAAATATGTGTCGTATTAGTGTTGACACATTGACACTCCATCAAAATGAAGTATTTGTACTTCATAACTTTAAACTCTAGTGTAGAGTTCTATGTATTTTTGAGAAAAAAAAGTTCAAAAATAAAAATATCCTTTTAAAATGGAATTTGGAAGACTGAAACAATTTATATTAAAAAAGTTTACAAATATTTTTTTTATCAATAGAAATATAGAATGTTTGAAAAATATTTTAGTGTTTAATTGTTAAAAGGATATTAAATAGAATACATAAAAAATATTAGAGATAATTAATCATCTTAATTGAAATAATAATTATCTATAAAAACATTCTAACCTACCTTTTCTTCAATTTTGAGGAAACAATTTCTAATCTATATATCACACTTTCATATATAATTTAATTGAGTGTATTTTCAATATATATATAATTAAGTCCATTATTATTTTTTTTGGGTGAAATTAAGTCCATTATTATTAGAGCGTGTGGTGTCTGTACTTTGAGGACCATGAGATTGTTATATTCTTGATGTAGATTTTGAAGGCATATATATATAGAATCCCAATTTGTTAAGGAAAAAGCCTAAGATAACGTTAGCATAAAAAACATTATTGGTCCTTTGGGTATGTTACATAGAGGACCATTTAGCAGCAAAATAAAGCAAATTCCTCACTTCCACTATTTATATATGATATATATCCTCAATAAAAGGGATTAATTTCTTATAAAATGATAAATTTATTTTCTATCCTTATTAAGATTGATCTTTATATTAAATTTAGTGTCTAATCATGTCTCGTTTAAAATTATCTCTATTGAATTAAGAATACCTGTAAAATTGAAAAACAAAACCACTGCTGCTAAATTCTATGGCTGCATTATTATTGTACGCAGGAAGTGCACATTAGTAACAGTTGGGTTGCCAGCAAAAGTATTGTCACTATAAAACAAATATATACGGGCAATTTATATGATTGTGAGTAAAATAATAGAGTGACAGAGAAATATCAGCAATTCTTTATTTTATAGTAACAGTTGGTCAATTGTTGGCTATGAAGGATGGATACTGACATGGACACGTGACACGACACGAGCACAGACACATCAAATTTAGAAAGGAGTATGTAATCATGAATTTATAAACAATTGAGTAAATTAATAATTATTCGATTTTTTCGAGATTACTGGCAACTCAATCTTTAAAAAAATAAAATACATACACAATTTAGTTTGTAAATTAAAGATCAAAATAATATACTTATTAATGTTTTTTAAAGACTAAATAGTATATCGCTTTAATTTTTGTATTATACCGTTTTAATATTTCAATAATTAAATTGTATATTTTAAATTTTAATCTTTTATGGACCAAATTGTTAATTCGATAATCTCTCAAGAATCGAATTTTTAGTTTACTCTAGCTAATTTTTAGATTGATAAAAAGCTTTAAATTTTAACTAGACTCATATGATGATATTTTGAAGAATATATATGATGAGATGAAAATATAAACAAAAATAATAACTTTTTGGCTTAAGTGCACTTTTGGTCCCCTAACTTTTGCAAAGGTCTCAATTTGGTCCCCTAACTTTTTATGTTGCGATTTTGGTCCTCTAACTTTTGCAAAAGTCTCATTTGGTCCCCTAACTTTTTTTGTTGCAATTTTGGTCCCCTAACTTTTGATAACGTCTCACCCTTGGTCCCCTAACTTTCGCAAAAGTCTCAATTTTGGTCCCCTAACTTAGGACCAAAAGGGGACCAATAGTGAGACGTTTTCAAAAGTTAGGGGACCAAAATTGCAACAAAAAAGTTAGGGGACCAATGGTGAGACGTTTTCAAAAGTTAGGGGACCAAAATTGCAACAAAAAAAGTTAGGGGACCAAATTGAGACCTTTGTGAAAGTTAGGGGACCAAAAGTGCACTTAAGCCTAACTTTTTTTTGTCAATATATATAATTATATATAGTCGATAGGCTTCAAATATATTAAACTAATAAATATTTTTTTCTTTTTTTTAGGGGGGATGAGAGGGGCCGGGAGGCAAACATCTAAGAATCTTATAGCTTACGTGATTTTGATTTCTATCTAATCTTTTTCCCAACTTTATCAAAAGATCTCAGAATTTAGCACTTACGTACTCTGATGAAAAGTTTTGTTTTGTTTTGTTTTTCTTTTTTAGTGTGGTGATGAAATTGTTACAAATAAATAGATGTGACGGCATTGTGGTGCCATTAGCATGCATTCATGTAATTATCAGGTGTCACATGCATGAAATGATGTGAGTTCAAACCAATGAATTCCTAAGGATTCCATCCGACACAAATTAAAGAAAAAGGGACCAAAAGCTTATAATGATATTTGTGATCTAAAAATTTTCAGGAAAAATTCTCGAATGTGTGTGTATATATATATATTTAATTCCTCACATAATATTATCATATTTTTTTTTTTTGTTATAAAAGGAACAGTTACAAAAGGAAAGGGAGAACATACCGTAGAGATGTTTGGGGAGATGCTTTTAGATACGTTTATTAATATTATCATATTATTACTAGTGAGCAGTATAGTCAAGATCTAAATTTAAATCGTAAGATCTTATGATTTTGTAAGGCAAGATCTAGTTAAATCCGATGCAGTATCGTTTTTGAATAAGATCGTGGTAAGATCGCTATTTTGATCGTAAGATCGTAAGATCGTACGATTTCACCGATCCTATATATATATATATATATTTTGATTTTTTTTTTAAAAAAGGTCCAAAATGTTGCTTTTGGGGACTTTTTTTTCCAAGGTCCAAAATGTTGCTTTTGGGGACTTTTTTTTTCCAAGGTCCAAAATGCTCCATTTTAAACACTCAAAAATTGAAAACTCTTAGTTTGTTGTTCGAATATTGAGCTTAACTTGTTAAGTATTGAGCTTAACTTGTAGTTCTTTAGGATATGAACGTAATTGGAGTACTTTTGAGAGGGTAAGAAACTTTAAACATGACTTTTTCTTTTTTACAAATCTTATTATTTTATTCTCTCTATATAGCTAAGTTAATTATTTATAACCATTCATTATTTAGGTTCACACGAAGAGAATGAATTGTATGATTCAAAAAAAGATGAATGGGTTGGTCTATGTTATATTTAGTCGAAAATTGAAAGGAAAAAAAACTATAAGGGAGCTTAACAACATAGAAGATCTTTCTTCTAATGATGAATAGATCACTGAGAATAATGAAAAAAGAGATGAAGACACAGAATGAAGTAGAAGACGAAGCCTGTGAAGTTCAAGAAGTAGAAAATGTTGAACCTCATGGCACTGTTGATGATTTGGATATTCCAGTGGATGAAATAGAAATGAGAGACATTGATGATGATGATTTTGACATGTGATATATGCTTGGATGAACTTTTTGATAATGATGTTCTAAATTTGTAATGTTACTCGTGGTTGTTGCCTTGTTTTTGTTAATTTTTTAGTGAACTTATGATAAACTTTTTAGACATCTTGATAATTAGCTAATTACATGTTGAGACTATAAATTGATGATGTTGGATAAAGACCTTGAGACATGTTATAAGATGAATTTATGACTTATGAATATTAGTAATTGTTTATATAATTTATATAATATTTTTTTAAGAAAATTCATAGGATCTTACGATCCTCGATCCGATCTTACGATTCAATCTATCTTATACCTCTTCTGATCTTGAATAAAATCTCAATCTTGACTGCATTGTTAGTGAGTTAATTTATACTATAATAAACTCTAAATCTTTCTGACAAAAGAAATCAGGAAGCCTAAAGTTGGATAAAAATGGTTTCTTCATATAATATACATGGTGGACAAAAAAGGTGGAGGCTAGCTAAGGACAAGGGAAAAAAATGAACTTCATCCAATTATTTGCAAAATGTTCGGCAAAGAATTTTGCTATATTATATGGCATGGGGACAAATTAAAGTTATAACATTTTCCTTTGAGTATGCATGGCTGCTTTAATTATTGAACAGAAATGACTTAATATATAAACCAATGGCTTGATTTGATACCATATATAAGATCAAATTTAGCTCTTGCTGCCCACATAGGACCTAAATTTTAGGGTAAATTGTAGTTTGGTACTTTGTGCATGGTTAGGGGCGATCCCACTTTGGTACCCTGAAAGAAAATTTTTTGCAGTTTGGTGCCCCGTGATTTTCTCTGTTAGCGAATTGGTCCCATGTGCTTTATTTCCGTTAGGATTTAACGGCAAATGTGATTTAAAATGTCAAAAACCTCCCAACAAGTCTTCTCTTATGCGTTTAAGTCCTTTCCCTTTACTAAAAGGGATCAAAACATAAAGAAAACAGAAACTAGAGAGTACATTATGTAATTTTACTGTTGAGTTGAAATTAATTATAAAATGGTCTTTAGAATTCTAATATTATAGAATTTTTTCCTTTTCATAAGATTTCTTTTGAATAGGTCCTGATTTAATTACACTTTAATCCCAAAAGTTTATGATCTTTATCAAAATAGTTCTTAGAACTTCAAAAGACAAATGAGCATCTATGATTTATCAAAAAATCCCCATAATTTTCATTCAAGTACACTACAAACAAATCAAAACCCCCAAATTTTTTCAAAATCAAGCCCCACAAATTTCTTCAGACCCCACAAATTTCATTCAAGTACAGTACAAACAAATCAAAACCCCCAAATTTCTTCAGACCCACAAGTCAAAACCCTTAAATCTGCGCATGTGCCTCCACCTTCGTAACTCATCTCCCAAATTTCTGGAAGTGACAGAAGTGTCTTCGAGCTTGCCGACCGTCGGACCTGTGCTCCGACGAGCACCGATTTCGGCACTCACTGACACGTCGGATGCAGATGCCACGTAACCTCGTTGACAAAGAGGAAGGGGAAGCACATCGGAAACGAGAGCGACGAGGCGCTTCGATTGCACAAGAGAACGAGCCATGGCGACAGTGGCGATTAAATTGGAAGTGATGGACGAGAGGCTTCCACAAAAGCCACCACCCTTGCTCTCTCTCTGAGTCGGTGAACGAGGAATAAATTAGGGTTATTGGCTCTTATGGATTGAGGCGGCAATGGGCTTTGGTCTTGTCTTTTTCTTTTCTTAAATTTAAATAATGATAATGATGATTCGAAATAAATTTTTATTTGTTTTCTAAATTTTAAAATATAATAAACTATAGTATAAGTTGTTTTAGGCTTTTAGCATTATAAATATAACAATTTTATAGAACAACTCTCATATTTTGATTTGTGGGTCTGAAGAGATTTGGGGGTTTTGATTTGTTTGTAGTGTACTTGAATGAAATTTGTGGGGCTTGATTTTGGAAAAATTTAGGGGTTTTGATTTTTTTTGTACTGTACTTGAATGAAAATTATGGGGATTGTTTGATAAATCATAGATGCTCATTTGTCTTTTGAGGTTCTAAGGACTATTTTGATAAAGATCATAAACTTTTGGGATTAAAGTGTAATTAAATCAGGACCTATTCAAAAGAAATCTTATTATGAAAAGGAGAAAATTCTGTAATATTAGAATTCTAAAGACCCTTTTATAATTGATTTCAACTCAACAGTAAAATTACATAATGTACTCTTTAGTTTCTGTTTTCTTTATATTTTGATCCCTTTTAGTAAAGGGAAAGGACTTAAACGCATAAGAGAAGACTTATTGGGAGGTTTTTGATATTTTAAGTCATATTTGCCGTTAAATCCTAACAGAAATAAAGCACAGGGGACCAATTCGCTAACGGAGCAAACCACGGGGCACCAAATTGCAAAAATTTTTCTTTCAGGGTACCAAAGTGGGATCGCCCCTAACTACAGGGTACCAAACTGCAATTTACCCTAAATTTTATCTATTTTTATTTGAAAAATATGTTTCACTCAATATAATGGAGTTCTTGAGGAAAGGATTTATATTAAGCAACCTGAAAGAATTACATATGAGCTTAAACAAGCTTATAGAGCATGGTATGCAAAAATTAATGGCTATTTGGGTGATTGGAGATTTGAAGGAACTACAAATGAAACCAATATGTAAGTGAAACAATGTCATTGGAGGCAATACAGGATCAATAAGAAAAATGATAAAAGCACTCTTTTAGTTTCCAAACTTGACATTAATAGTCAATTTGATTTCTTTTTTCTTTAGTTAATTTTGTGCTTAATGTTTAAAATTTAATTTTGGTCAATTTTATTTTTTGCGCTCTTCCTTTATTAGTAAACTTGGCTTAATCTGGTCATCAAATTGCTGAGGCTAGATCCTAGGCCGTAAGGGTTATTTTGGACCTAGCATGGCATGAGGAATATTGCTTTTTTTTTTTTTAATCTTTTATTACTCTATGTATTTATATTTTTACTATTAAATATTCTTATTTTTGTATAAAATATATAAAATTTGTATGTATTAATCAAAAAATAAATAAAATATAAAATTAATATTAAATTAAATTAACAATATGTTAATAAATAATCAAATCAAATATTTTAATCAATATAAATAT
>QANZ01005178.1:100418-136122 GCA_003254925.1 Chamaecrista fasciculata
ATATATATATATATATATTTATTGGATCGGATATAAAGGGACATGGGTCTTTATTGTAAAAGTATATATGCATAGATTCTTGATTGGTAAGTATGTACGGCCATACATATTCTGATCTCATCATCATCAACCAAAATGACATCTAAGTAGTGAACATCACATGTATGTGTCCATGCATATGTACGTGTTCTTAAAAAAAAAAGTTAAATACCAAAGATTCCATCCCATCAAAAACCATCCTTGAAGAGCACTTTATATAATTTATCAAATCCCTACTTCAATGGATTTGTTCCCCAAAATCTAAATCAAGGAAATAAAATAAAAGTTTAATTTAGATCTCTTAAAAAGAAAAAGGTCAAAAACCTATTTTGGTCCTAATGTTTACCCAAAGTTTCGTTGTAGTCCCTAATGATTTTTTTGTTTTGTTTTGGTCCTTAATATTTCTTAAAAGTTTTATCTTTGGTCCCTTACTATTATTGAATATGGTTACATCTCTCTTGTTTCAAACTCGAATGTAATTAAATCAGAGCTACAAATTAAATTTGATGAGTTATTTCTTTGCATAGTTCGAGTCATTGGCAAACGATGTCAAATCAAACATCAAATCGGGCCGCTTGTTTCATGAATTTGGTCATATTTCTCCCGTTTCAAATTTGAATTTAACAGAATCAGAGCTATAAGTTACTATTAATGAGTTCTTTCTTTGTTTAGTTGAGACCATTGACAAACGAGGCCAAATGGTGCTCCGAAAGTTAATATTGATGTTATGACTAAACTCACTTTTGGAGTATTATTTGACCTTGTTTGCCAACGATCCCTATTGGATAGAGAAAGAACTTGTCTAAGAGTAATTTGTAACTCCGATTTCTTTGCATTTGGATATGAAATGAGAGAGATACAACCAAATTCATGAAACAAGCAACCCATTTTCGAGCCCGATTTCATGTCTGATTTGACCACGTTTGTCGATGACTCCAACTAGACAAAGAAAGAGCTCGTTAAATTTAACTCGTAGCTCCGATTTACTGGCATAACCTTATAGGTAGGGCTGTTCAGATCCATTCCAATCTGAATCGATTACAGTCGACCAAAATCGATTATCTAGTCGGTTGAGATTGGTTCGATTTGGTTGGTAATTTTGAAAACAAAAAACCGACCGAACCAAACTGAACGATATTAATAATTTAGTTAAATATTATTTATATTATATTAAATTAAAAAAAAATCCATATCTCTAAATCTAATTTCTTCATTTCTGATTTTCCCTTATTTAGTCGTCACTCGTACTCAAACTTTGTCATCTTTTATTTCATTATTCATAGTTTTACACTTCATCCTTTCCTTCACCACTTCATCTTCAACCTCCATTCTTCACCGCAATTCACAGTTTCTAACATTTTCTTATATTTTCAATATTTTTATATATTTTGTATTTTTCAGATTTATAACTTAATAAATATATAGAAAATCGATTAACCGATTCAATCCAAACCGATTGAAGTTGGTTTAGATTGGTTCAGTTGGCTCAAAATGACTGGATTGATTGGATGACTTTAGTTGTCATCCAATTTGTTCGGTTCAATTGAAAAAAAATGTCAAAGTCGATCCAAATCGAAGTTTGGACACCACTATTTACAGGAATAACTAATCCCAAAAAATCAAATTTATTCAGTGGAAAAGCTTTTGAAATTTAAAAGCCACACCATCTCCTATAGACTCTTGATTTTGTAATACCAGCGTCACAACCATGTTTCCCCCGAGTTGTCCCTTCGATCCACAAAGCTAACTTTTTAAGTTATATTTTGATTAAGAATTAAGGAGAAGGAAGGGGAGGAGAATTGAGATTTTTAATCATTCATTCTTCTTTAAATCTCTACATAAATTCTCAATACTCTAAATTAATTAGAGTGTTTTAAATCTCTATATATATTACTTCTCAATCTCATGATCAAACAAGAGAAAAAGACATAGTTATAACTTATAACTTAACCTTTCCCTCCAATCTTTCTCCCTTCCTTCCTCTAAATGAGAAACGAGCAAAAAGAGATTGGAGGGAAAGCGAAGTGAAGGCTAAGTCCTTATACTGCCCTTCCTAGTTAATTTCTTTTTCCCATTCATTATTCTATTCAATCCAAATGAATATATATATATATATATATATATATATCATTGATGATGATGAGGTTGGATGGATAGAAAATCCGTTAGTTGACTGTTCAGTCTATGACTCTGATAAATCTTTATACAATACAAGAATGAATACAAAGTACACTAATAATGAATTAATATTAAGTAAACAAACTAAAGAACTTAATTTATGAAATGGATACTGTTTTATGAGAATGATTTGCATGCATATATATTGGCGTAAGGAATAGGTAATCTGCATACTGAGGGCTAGAAACAATTAATAAAAAGTATTGTTCTAAACCTCAGGATGCAGATTAGCTGACCCTCACCCAATTCTCACTCTTAGAAGAATTAGAAATTGATGAATTTTCCTTGTGTGAACTGTTGAGAATTTATAGTAGTTTTGGCTTGAAGTGTCTTTTATCAATCATAAATATTATTCTTTGATGATATTGACAGGATTAAGTTCATTAACTAATCATATATATATATATATATATACTTGGAACTTAGGGGTCCTAAGTCCTTATTCTTCTCTTTTTCTATCTCCTTGTAGATTTTTCTTGACTACTTTTTCAACTGAAGTAGTACTTACATAGATCACTACAATGCATAAGAATCTTAATATATCTTTCAATACAATTCCTTCATGCAAAATTCTCTTAGATATATATCTCATTCTCTAAAAGATGATTGAGAAGTGAAAAGGAAAGGATGCCACGTTGTATATGTATCTTGTTCCACCAGCTTCTCAATTTGATCCCTCACATTTTATTTTTTTATTAATGTTAGTCTCTCTATCTGGTTTTTGACAAAATTGGTGACATATACTAGCGTTAATTGAAAATATATTATTGTTAGTTAATTATATAAAAATTTCATATTAACAAATAAATTTATAAGGAATGTAGAGATTTTATGTTAAACCATACAAATCTAAATAATTACTTACAAGAAAAAGTCTCCTGTACCTCCAAACTATGAGATAAGTGTCAGTTGTACTCCCAATTTTTTTTGCGGTCAATTGTACTCAAAATCTTTTATATTTGAGTAAATTGTACTGACTTAGCTGATGTTTGTTGACATGGCTCGCGAAGGTCCAACTAGACTATTATCCTTCATTGATAATTAAAACGCAGTTGTTTTTTCATTTGCTCATTTTCTTCCATTTATCATCTAAAACCTTAAACGTAATTTTGACATTTTGGTGAGTGAAATTATGAAAACTTTCTTCCATCAATTGACTGCAATAGAAGGAGAAAAGGTCTGATGGTTTCATCTACAACTTAACGTTGTTAAATTTCAAGAGTTGGAAGTCAAAGATTGGTTTGTGATTACGGTGAATATGTTGTTTTGGCAACCTCTCGCACTAAAGCAAACCTTGGTCCTAAATTTTGAAGATGTAGAAATCATCCGGTTTGTACATTGTTTTGTATCATTTCTTTGAAACTTTCATAACCGCTCTACAAGGCCGCATTGAAATCCTCTTCGAACTTAATGAAATCACTTCTCTTTGCCACTAAATCACAATAAAATCAGCATTTGCACTAATCATTTCATCTTAGTTTTGAAGAGAGTTTTTTTTGTTGAAAAGTGGGAAACCTTGATTTTTTTTGTTGGGAAGAGAAAAATGTGATGAATGAATGAATGAACCAAGTTAGAGTACACATCAGCATTTTCCGTTAGGGGAGTAAGAGGGTGAGGTACAATTACCTCAAATGTGAAAGATTGGGAGTACAATTGACTGCAAAAAAAAAAGTATAAAGGTACAACTAACATTTAACCTATAGTTTGGGAGTATCGGGAGGATTTTTGCCTTACTTATATTGACTAACTTTTAATATTATTTGACAATTAAAATGTGTTGTTAACTAACAACATTACATATTCAAATAACGTTGTTAAATGATCAATTTAATTAAACCTTAGATAGAGGAACTAAAATTGATAACAAATAAATTGTGAAGGACCAAATTGAAAAGAAAAATCCAAGATGGGCCAAATTGAGAAAATGTAAATACAAGAAGGACCAAAATAAGGTTGTAGTTGTTTAACTTAAAGAATGGGCAAAACACCATTTTGTGCCCCTAACGTTTGCAGTGATTTTCAGTTATGCCCCTAACGTTTCATTTTGTTCAAGCGTGCCCTCAATGTGAAACTAACTTTCAATTATGCCCCCAATTTTGACTCAATGCCCATGTGACAATTTTTTTACTTATGTGTCATTTTTTTGGTCTGACGTGGCATAATGACTGGACATTCATATTTTTTTTTCCACCGTGGCATGATGACCGGATTTACATTTTTGAACATAAAAATTGAGTAAACACTACAAGAAAAGCGGCGTTTAGCTAGAGTAAACACCATGGCTAAATGTGCAATAACCGTAGCTAAAACAGCGTTACTACGGTTGAGGTAACCATGGGCAACTAAGGCGTGGCCGGTTATTTAGCTACGGTAAAATGAACCGTAGTAACATCATCTTGCCTACGGTTTTAATCGTGGGTAATTTATATTTAGCTACGGTGTGCTCCGTAGGTATTGTTTTTTAATTTCGTTGAAAATAATAAAAAATAAAGGCTTAAGTGCACTTTTGGTCCCATAACTATGACAAAGGTTTCATTTTGGTCCCATAACTTTTTTTGTTGCAATTTTGGTCCCATAACTATGAAAGGTTTCATTTTGGTCCTATAACTTTTTTTTGTTGCAATTTTGGTCCCATAACTTCTCAAAAGGTTCCACCGTTAGTCCCTTGGTGAAATCCATCCATATTTAGTCGTTAAGTATGACGTGACATAGTGACTAGGATCATGATGTGGCAAAATAAGATGAAGTGGACTAAAATAGGATTTATATGCAACATATTAAAACTTATCTATACCCAACCACCATATATACAAAGAGTGGTACTGACAGGGACCAATCTGGTGGGGAAGAAGAGACTTCAAGCAGAAGGCACCGACAAAGTCGATGGGATCCTCAGCCAGAGTTGAACGACCAAAGCGGCGGCGATGGCGACGGCGACGGCAAATCGGGAAGCAAAACGAGGAAGAGGAAGTCCCGTTGGGCTGACAAGGAAGAGGAAGTACCACTCTTTGTATATATTGTGGTTGGGTATAGATAAGTTTTAATATGTTGCATATAGATCCTATTTCAGTCCATTTCATCTTATTTTGCCACATCATGATCCTAGTCATTATGCCACGTCATACTTAACGGCTAAATATGGATGGAATTCACCAAGGGACTAACGGTGGAACCTTTTGAGAAGTTATGGGACCAAAATTGCAACAAAAAAAGTTATGGGACCAAAATGAAACTTTTGTCATAGTTATGGGACCAAAAGTGCACTTAAGCCAAAAATAAATATTAGCTACAGTTATTACTGTGGCAAAACTGTATTAAATAGGGGCGCCAGGATTTACATTTTTCATCATCTTCATTCATTTTAGTCCCAAATCCTCAAAATAAAATTGTAAAGTGTCTCAAAACTCTTCCAAACATTCCAATTTAGTCCTTAAAAATATTAAAAACTCTAAACCTTAAAACTATAAACCCTAAACCCTAAACTCTAAAATTCTAAACCCCAAAACCCTAAACTCTAAAAAATCTAATTTGAGCAATTAGGTCCCTCACTCATTCTTATCCCATTATTCTCAATTTTCCCTCTTTTCATCATCTTCATTCATTTTAGTCCCAAATCCTCAAAATAAAATTATAAAGTGTCCCAAAACTCTTCCAAACATTCCAATTTAGTCCTTAATAATATTAAAAACCCTAAAACTCTAAACCCTAAACCCCAATCCCCAAACCCCTAAACCCTAACCCCTAAACCTCCAAACCCTAAACCCTAAAACTTAAATTTTTTCTTTAATCTTCATCTTTATCTTCCCAAATTAATTTTTTTTTTAAATTTTCATCATCTTCCACTCAAAGCTTTTCATCTTTGAAAAAAAAATTCATCTTCACCTTCAAAGGAACACTACAAGCTATTCATCTTCATCTTCTCCTTCAACTCACAAAATCCATCTTCAGTTCATCTTCGATCTTTCTTTCTTTCCACCATCTTCAATTCAATCAATCTCTCAAATCGTTTTGGCAGTGATTTTGTTCACTTTCACCAGATCCATTCTTTTCGCGATTTGCCGAGTGATTTCGTTTTGGCTGTGATTTCGTTCGTTTTGGCTGTGATTGTTATGGATTTTGCGATTGTTATGGGTTTATATATACTTGATCTGTCCCAAATTGTTTTTGGCTGTGATTTCGTTCGAGTGAATGAGGAGGAGGGAGATGGATGGTTGGGTGACGGCGGCGCTGGAGATCCATGGCGGATTCTGGCGAAAGAGAGAGAGGGGGAGGAATGGATGATGAAGAAGATGAAGATGAAGATGGAGATGAAAAAAAAATAGAGGGTTTAGGGATTAAAAAAAATTAGAGATTTATGTTAAATTGGGAAGATAAATATGAAGATTAAAAAAAATTTAAGTTTTAGGGATTTAGGGTTTAGGGGTTTGGAGTTTGGGGTTTTAGGGTTTAGGATTTAAGGATTTAGAGTTTGGGGTTTAGATTTAGGGTTTTTAATATTTTTAAGGACTAAATTGGAATGTTTGGAAGAGTTTTGAGACACTTTACAATTTTATTTTGAGGATTTGGGACTAAAATGAATGAAGATGATGAAAAATGTAAATCCAGGGACTGATTTGCCAGTTTACTCAATTTTTATGTTCAAAAATGTAAATCCAGTCATCATGCCATGGTGGAAAAAAAAATATGAATGTCCAGTCATTATGCCACGTCAGACCAAAAAAATGACACATAAGTAAAAAAATTGCCACATGGGCATTGAGTCAAAATTGGGGGCATAATTGAAACGTTAGTTTCACATTGAGGACACGCTTGAACAAAATGAAACGTTAGGGGCATAACTGAAAATCACTGAAAATGTTAGGGGCACAAAAGGGTGTTTTGCCTAAAGAATGCTACTGCTGTTACATACTGCAGCACTTCACATTTATAGATGATTTGTTCTGTTTTACTCTTGATCATAGTTTTGACAGAATTGATGATTTTGAATATATAAAAAAATAATCAATACATTTTATGAATAATCTATGTATTTATGACATTAACTCAAATAAGGTAGAAGAAACAGTATACATATATATTCATGCTTTACTTTCATTTTAGCTTTATCTGGGAGAAGAATGTGTGCATGGGAAACGAATAATATTATGGACTAGTCTTTCCTTATCATTATTCTTCTTTTTCCATACTTGAACTTTTTTTTGGTTCTCACACAAAACTAAAACACTAGGTACCACAATAAGATCAGATAGCTTCATGGAAACACTTCTTCTAAACCAATAGTATGGATTCATGGGATGGAAGAATATATATTTTTCTGGAATACTTGCAAGGAGCTATGTGCAGGATTAACTAACTTGTCTCTGTTATTAACTTGAGGACCAGAAGAATGGTATTCTTGAATTGTAATTGAAAGGGGCAGAGAATCCCAAATTGCTAAAACACCATAATATTTTTTGGCCAAATTGCACTTTTGGTCCCATATCTTTTTCTCTAGTCTCAACTTGGTCTCGTAACTTTTTTGTTACACTTTTGGTCTCATATCTTTTGGTCAGGTATAGAATAAGTCCCATATCTTTTTTTTTGTTGCAAATTTGGTCTCATATCTTTACAAAAAGTTCCACTGTTAATCCTACAACGTGGAACCTTTTGCAAAGATATGAGACCAATTTTCTAACTTGACCCAAAGATATAAGACCAAAAGTGTAACACGGGACCAAATTGAGACATGTGTAAAAGATATGGAATTAAAAGTGATACAAAAACAATTATAGGAACAAAAGTGCACTTTGGCCATATTTTTTTTAAAGAAATCCTTAGCATGGATATATACAAATCAAGGTTATTAAAACCGGACCGGCCATTGAACCGGCCGAAGGAGGGGTTCAAGGTTCAATGGTTCAACCGGGGTCCAACCGGGGTCGGACCGTTGATAAATAAATAAATTAAAAATAATAAAAAAACCTATATATGATAAAATTTTAATTCAAATATTCATAATTAGGTTACAAAATACAATTATAACATTAATATATTAATACAATTTTCATAAATTAACATGAATTAATATAGAGATAATCAATTTTCATAATGTTCAACAATATAATATCATCAAGTGACATTTTATGATCACTTTCTCTATCAAATTTTGGTTCATAATCAACATTCTCTAATATTTGACCCATAATTATAAAAAAAGACCAAAAAAATCAAAAAAAAAAAAAAAAAATAAAAAAATAAACCAGGACCGGTTCAACCGGTTTGCCTCCGGTTCAGGCCGGTTCCGCCCGGTTCTCTATCTGGCCGGTTATTAAAACGACTCGGACCGGCCTAATGGCCGGTTCCCGGTTCAACCGGCCGGTCCGGTTTTAATAACTCTGATACAAATGCATGCATTGCATCTTTTATGCCAATTTACTTGTTTCTAACAACGTAAAACAATTTACTTGAGGACCATCTATTGTTATAAAGTGAGGGGAAAGTAACAATACAAACTGATATAGCAAAGTTGTAAAATTAGAGAATAAAGGAAAAACTCTCTAAAAATGTTACATAAAATCCAAACTCCTAAACTAGCATTTTATTCATTTGTGAAAATCTGTGAAGCATAGACACTGACATGGATACAGGACACGACACGGACAAGGACACAGACACAGCGACACGTCAAACTCTCAAAATTACGTGACACGACACGGCATATATTTATATATATAAATAATTAAATATTCATAAATTTTAATGAAAAATTTAAAAATTATAATTTTTATTCATAATATATGTCATATCTATTATTAATTTCTCTTGTTTGTCATGTTAAAGTTACAAAAAATTGATTTATATTCTATAATTTATGGATATGTATCGTGTTGGTGTCGTACAGGTGTCGGACACTGACACGTGTCTGACAGAGCGACAAGTAAGTCTCCATGCTTCATAGGTGAAAATGGAGGTACCAAGCATCTGTTACAAAGCTATTGTAGAAATATTATTAACTAATATAAAGTTACTGCAAAACTGTTTTGATGTATCATCAGCTATGACTACTAACCATAAAATCATTAGTTGGAAAGAATCACACCGCACAGGAATATTATTTATGATCTGAAGATGATCACTAACTAGTTTCTATCAATAATGATAATAAAGCAAGGGAAAAGGTGAGAACAAGCATTTACTTTAAGGTAAAAGCACATTTTACATAGCTTTATATCGATTTTCAATTTCATCTCCAAATTCGGTTTACTTTCAATTTATCGACGAATTAAAATAACAAATTTTACATGACTTATCATGTAAAGTAAAGTTTGTGAGGACAAAAATTAAATCCTAACCAGAAATTGAAGTACGGTGGAATATGACATTAATTTATTTGACGGAGTTAAGACAAGACAAGAGATAAAACCAAGTAATCAATTAAAATGTAAAATTTGAAGACAAAATTAACAGAAAAAAAACTAGGGATGAAATTAAATATTGATGTAAATTGAGAATTTGAAAATTGTGCTTCTGCCTTTACTTTGAAACCAGTCAAAATTTTGGAACAGGGATAGAAAGTCTTGTATATCTATCTATATATGCTTATTGTAGGCTGAGAAAACGGTTATAGAATTAAGGGTAAATTAAACTTTGATACCCTATAGTTTGGTCATATTTCACTTTGGTACCCTGTGGTTTAAAAAATGACACTTTGGTACCCTGTGGTATTTTCTATTAACACTTTGGTACCCTTTTGGAGTTATTTTGTAATTTTAACCATAACAACTTTTTCAAAAATTACATATTGACCCCCAATATTTTCAGAAAATTACAAATAAATCCCTAGATACATATTATTTAGGGATTAAAATAAAAAGTATAAAAAAATTTTGAGACTGTTTTGTAATTCTATCTTTCGTCCTATATTTTCCAAAAATTATGTTTTGATCCCAAATTTTTTTTATAATTTTCATTTTAGTCCCTAGATAATATGCATCCAGGGACCTGCTTGCAATTTTCTGAAAATATTGAGGGTCAATATGTAATTTTTTCAAAAAATATTATTGTTAAAATTACAAAATAGCTCCAAAAGGGTATCAAAATTTTAACGGAGAATATCACAAGGTATCAAAGTGTCACATTTTAAACCACAAGGTACCAAATTGAAATATGACCAAATCACAAAGTACCAAAGTGTAATTTACTCTAGAATTAAAGCTCATATTCATATATGCAACTAACTAGTTACATTTCCATATAAAGATAAAATGTTACACATGTGCAGAGTTACAGTGAAAAAAATTGGCTTAAGCCCAACACCCTGTAAACAGAGGATACAAGTCTTTTACCACAGTACCTCATTCTTATTATTCTATTCCTTCAATTTTGGCCATTGATCAAGAAATGATCTTATCTATAAACTATACTAGATCAATGCCTTCAGTTTTTTTTTTTTTTTGTCTCTTTCGTTTCTTATTTGGTATGTTCTAAATTGAATGCAGATCTATAATGTATTTTCCCTATTTGAATGGAATCAAAGGATATATATATTTATTGGATCTAAAGAGACATGGGTTATATATCTTTATTGTAAAATATGCACATATTCTTGATTGGTAAGTATGTACAGTTTGATACATATTCTGATCTCATCATCTGCCAAAATGACATCTGAGTGAAGATCACATGCTTGTCTACGTGTTCTTGAAAAAACACTAAATACCAAGGATTCCATCCCACCAAAAACCAGAAAAGTAAAGCATAAAAAAAAAAAGAATAAATCCCTTTTATTCCAAATTTCCAAGAACTAGTAGGTAGATGATATTATTTGCTATAAAATCTAGGCAATAATGAAGTGAAAGTTTAATTTAGATCTCTTAAAAAGAAAAAAACATCAAAATCAAGGAAATGGGTCGATGAAGTTTGGTTATGGCATGCATAAATTAGATGAAGTGTGAGTAGAAGACAGAGTGAAAAGAAGAAAAGAGAAGGATAAATGGAGGAACTCAAGAGAGGAAAGTTAATCTTGACCATCCAAGAAGACTTTCTTTGTTACCAACATAACCTCTTAGGAATAACTTATCTCAAAAAAAAAAAAAAGTAATTTATTAAGTGGAAGAACGAACTTCTTAGATTTAAAAGCCACACCATCTCTTATAGACTCCCTGATTTTGTAATACCAGCATCACAACCTCTTTTTCCCTGAGTTGCCCCTCATGCATAGCAAACTCCTAAGATATGTTTAGATTGGGAATTATAAGGAGGAGAAGAGGAAGGGGAAGAAGATTGAGATATCTCCCTCTCATTAGAGGAAGTTTAAAATTAGAAGAAAACATAATGAGAGATTAATTTTTAATATTTCATTCTCTTCTCTCTTCATAAATTTTTAATACTCAAACTTGGAATATTTTGTAGAAAATATTATTTGTAGAAAGACCTAATTCACCCCAAAAGAGCTCTCAAGGAGAGAGGGGTGCCTCATTATATATAGAGTTATAAGGCCCTTTAACCAAGCGATGTGGGACTTCAACACGCCCCTTCACGCCCGGCATAGGAGCGTGAAGCCAACAGGTTATTCCCAAGGCAGCCCACAGTAAGGCTCATCCATCCCACATGCCCAAACCTGGCTCTGATACCATGTAAAAAAGCCTAACTCACCCCAAAAGAGATCTCAAGAAGAGAGGGTTGCCTCATTATATATATAGAGTTATAAGACCCTTTAACTAAGCAATGTGAGATTTCAAAATTACTTCTCAAACAACGAGAATGGGTATGGTAAACTAACCCTAATTGCCAAATGGGAAGGGAGAAGAAGAGACTGAAGTGGAAGGGAAGCGAGAGGAGGAGTCGGGAGAAGGTTAAGTCCTTGTACCTCTTCCCTTGTTTAGAAAGTAATACATTTTCTAAAATATCCTAATTTGGGACATTTGAAATTAGAAGGGAGAAGAATATAATGGAGGACTAAATTTTAATGTCATTATATTCCCCTTTGATCCAATTTTCAATTTTTCAAATAATGGGAAAAGATCTAAATCCTCTGCCCCTCCTATCTCTTCCTCTTTAATCCATGAATACAAAAGTACTCTTAATAAAAATACTAATTATTACAAACATCTAAACTAAAAGAAATCATTTCAAAAGATTAATTTATTGGTCGGAGGTACCCTTTAGATTTATAAGAGACATCATCTCTGGTAAACTCCCCAATGAGGGAACACTTCCTAGTTGATTTGTTTTTCCCTCCATTATTCTATTCAATTCAAATTTATAATTGATGATGTGGCTGGATGGATTGAAAATCTGTCGGCAGTTCAGAATATGACTGATAAATGTTGACACAATACAAGAATTAATACAAAGTACACTAATAATTAATTTAATATTAAGTAAATAAAATAAACTTAATTTATGAAATGGATACTATTTAATGAGAATGATTTGTATGCATATATATTGGTGTAAGGAATAGGTAATCTACATACTGAGGGCTAGAAACTGTTTATACAAAGTATTGTTCTAAACCTCAGGATGCAGATTAGCTGACCCTCACCCAATTCTCACTCTTAGAAGAATTAGAAATTGTTGAATTTCCCTTGTATGAACTGTTGAGAATTTATAGTAGTTTTGGCTTGAAGTGTCTTTAATCAATCATGAATATTATTCTTTGATGATGTTGACAGAATTAAGTTCTTTTAACTAATCATAATCATATATATATATATATACTTAGAATTTTGGGAGGGAGGGGTCCTTATTCTTCACTTTTTCTTCATGTAGATTTTACTTGACCCCTTTTCCCAGAAGTACTTAGATCACTGCAATATTGTAAGAATCTTAATCTTCTAGTACATTTCCTTCATGCAAAATTCTCTTAGCTAGATATCTCATTGTCTAAAAGATGATTGAGAAGTGAAAAGGAAAGGGTGCCACGTTGTATATGTATCTTGTTCCACCAGCTTGCAAAATTCCTCTGGAAGGAACCTCTTTATTGTGTTAATTTATCATCCCACATCAACATGCAGGCTTAATCATTCATTCTGATGCAGGTACTTCTTTAATATGACAAAAATTTTGATGAGTTAAAAGAAACTGCAAAATAGATAAATCAACATCATAATATTTTGAATAAATTAATAATTTCATCTCGAAAGATGAAATTACAATCAATTTGATATTTTTATTAAAATATTAATTCAAATTTAATGGTTAAGATGATTTTTTTTAGGTTAAAGAGTATTTTTGTCGTAAATGTATATCCTGATGTTTATTTTGGTTCTTTATGTTTCAAAATGTTCAAATTGATCCTAAATGTTTGACAAAATGTTTCATTTTAGTCGCAAACTATTGAATATATCAATATGGTCATATTTATCTCATTTCGAGTTTGAATTTGACGATTCAAAACTACGTATTGTTCTCAAAAAATACTTTTCCTGCCCAGTTAGGGTCGTCAACAAGCAAAGACAAATTGGTCGTGAAAATAGAACGCTCGTTTCACAGTCAAACAAGCAAAATTGATCATACCTCTCGCGTTTCAAATTCGAATGCGACAAATTCAAAAATACAAGTTACTTTTAACAAGTCCTTTGAACTTGAAGTAAGAGACGAGAGAAATATGACCACATTCAATAGTTTGGGACCAAAATGAAACAGTTTGCCAACATTTAGGACCAATTTGAACATTTTGAAACATAAAGGACCAAAATGAACATTGGGCATACATTTAAGACCAAAATGACCCTTTGACCAAATTGACCCTATGACCTTAATATTTTTAACAAAAGGACTAAATTGATCTTAATTACATCTTTTACGTCTAAATTTTATAAATTTATCTTTTAGGGACTAATTTGAGAAATCTACCACTTTTAAGGACCAAACCATTGATTTTCTGTATTATTTTTAGTTTAATTTAAAGAATGCTCCGGCACATACTACGGTAGTACACTTTTATATATGATTTGTTCTGTTTTACTCTTGATCATAATTTTGACAGAATTCATGATTTTGAATATAAAAAAGATAAACAATTCATTCTATGAATATTCTATATATAATATATCCATGACATTAACTCAAATTACTTAGCAGAAACAGTATATATATGCATGCTTTAGTTTAATTTTAGCTTTATCTGGGAGAAGAATGTGTGCATGGGAAACGAATAGTCTTTCCTAATCATTATTCTTCCTTCTCCTAAACTTGAACTTCTTTTTGGTTCTCACACAAAAATAAAAAACTAGGTACCACAATAAGATCAGCTAGCTTCATGGAAACACTTCTTCTAAACCAATAGTATGGATTCATGGGATGAAAGAATTTATATTTTTCTGGGTTACTTGCAAGGAGCTATGTGCAGGATTAACTAACTTGTCTCTGTTATTAACTTGAGGACCAGAAGAATGGTATTCTTGAATTGGAATTGAAAGGGGCAGAGAATCCCATATTGCCAAGACATTATAATATTTATTTGCCAAATTGCACTTTTGGTCCCATATTTTTTTTCTCATGTCTCAATTTGGTCCCGTAACTTTTTTGTTACACTTTTGGTCAGGTATGGTTTAGAGTTGGTCTTATATCTTTTTTTGTTAAAGATTTGATTTCATATCTTTGCAAAAAGTTCTACCGTTAGTCTCACAATGTGGAAGATTTTGCAAATATATGGGACCTCTGTAACTTGACCAAAATATATAGAACCAATTCTCGAACTTGACCCAAAGATATAGGACTAGAAGTGCAACACGGGACCAACTTGAGACCTGAGCAAAAGATATGTGACTAAAAGTGTAACAAAAAAAGTTGAGAGTAAATTGAGACCTGAGTAAAAGTTATGAGACCAAAAGTGCACTTTGACCATATTTTTTTAAAGTAATAATTAGCATGGAAACATATATACCAATGGATGCATTGCATATTTTATGCCAATTTACTTGTTTGCAACCACGTAAAACAATTTACTGGAGAACCATATATTTACTGTTATAAAGAGAGGGGAAAGTAACAATACAAACTGAAATAGCAAAGTTGTACAATTAGAGAATAAAAAAACTCTAAAAATGTTAAATAAAATCCAAACTCTCTAGTACAAAGCTATTGTACAAATATTATTAACTAACATAAAGCTACAACAAAACTGTTTTGATGAGATTATCATCAACTATGACTACTAACCATAAAACACATACATTAGTTGGAAAGAATCACACCGCACAGGAATATTATTTATGATCTAAAGATGATCACTAACTAGTTTCTATCAAGAATGATAAGAAAGCAAAGGAAAAGATGAGAACAAGTATTTACTTTAAGGTAAAAGCATATTTTTCGTCCCCAAACTTTACATCGATTTTCAATTTCATCTCCAAATTTGATTTATTGTCAATTCCATCCTCAAAGTTTCACATTTTGGTTGATTCTATCCTTTGCCCTAAATTCATCTGACGAATTAACGACAAACATTACGTGGCTTCTGACATGTAATGTAAAATTATCAAGAACAAAAATTAAATCCTGACCCATAAATTGAAGTGCGGTGGAGTCTGACATTAATTCATTTGACAGAGTTAAGACAAGGGATAAAATCAACTAAAATGTGAAATTCGGAGACAAAATTAACAGCAAGCAAACTTTAGGGATGAAATTAAAAATTGATGCAAAATTTGAGAATGAAAAATGTGTTTTTGCCTTTACTTGGAAACCTGTCAAAATTTTGGAACAGGGATATGAATGCTTCTTGTAGTCTTAGAAGATGCTTATTATAGAATTAAAGCTCATATATGCAACTAACTAGTTGCCTTTCCATATAAAGATAAAGTGTTACACATGTGCAGAACAGAAATTGAAACATGTAATGTGCAGAGTTACTGTGAAAAAATTGGTTTAGGCCCAACACCCTGTAAAGACTGAGGATACAAGTCTTTTACCACAGTACCTCATTCTTATTATTCTATTCCTTCAATTTTGGCCATTGATCAAGAAATGATCTTATCTATAAACTAGATCAATGCCTTGATTTTTTTTTCTTTCGTTTCTTATTTGGTATCTTCTAAATTGAATGCAGATCTATTATATATTTTCCCTATTTGCATGGAATCAAAGGATATATATATTTATTGGATCTAAAGGGACATGTGGGTTATATATATTTATTGTAAAATATGCACAGATTCTTGATTGGTAAGTATGTACGGTTTGATACATATTCTGATCACGTAATCAGCCAAAATTACATCTGAGTGAACATCACATGCATGTCTACGTCGTCTTAAAAAACACACTAAATACCAAAGATTCCATCCCACCAAAAACCAGAAAAGGAAAGCATAAAAAAAAAAAGAATAAATCCCTTTTATTTCAAATTTCCAGAATTAGTAGGTAGATGATATTATTTGCTATAAAATCTAGGCAATAATGAAATGAAAGTTTGATTTAGATCTCTTAAAAAGAAAAACATCAAAATCAAGGAAATGGGTAGATGAAGTTTGGTTATGGCATGAATTAGGTGAAGTGTGAGTAGAAGAAAGAGTGAAAAGAAGAAAAGAGAAGGATAAATGGAGGAACTGAAGAGAGGAAAGTAAATCTTGACCATCCTAGAAGACTCTCTTTGTTACCAACTTATCTCAAAAAAAGAAAAAAAACAACTAATTTATTAAGTGGAAGAACGAACTTCTTAGACTTAAAAGCCACACCATCTCTTAGAGTTCAGATTTTGTAATACCAGCATCACAACCTCTTTTCCCCCGAGTTGCCCTCATGTATAGCAAACTCCTAAGATGTGTTTGGATTGAGAATTATAAGGAGAAGAGGAAGGGGAAGAAGATTGAGATATCTCTCTCTCTCTATCGTTTGGGAAGTTTAAAATTAGAAGAGAACATAATGAGAGATTATAAGGACGGCCCCGGTTCACAAGGCTTCCACTAGGTGAGGTCTGGGGAGGGTCAAGATGTACACAGTCCTCTATTCTTAAGTGAGAAGAAGAGACGGAAGCGAGAGGAGTCAGGAGAGGATTAAGTCTTCATACATCTTTCCCTTATTTGGAAAGCAATACATTCTCTGAATTATCCTAATTTGGGACATTTGAAATTAGAAGGGAGAAGAATAGAGGACTAAATTTTAAGGTCATTATATTTCCCTTTGATCCAATTTTCAATTTTTCAAATAAGAGGAAAAGATCTCAATCCTCTGCCCCTCCCATTCCTTCCTCTCTTTAATCCATGAATCCAAAACTACTCTCAATAAAAATACTAATTATTAAAAACTTCTAAGCTAATAAAGAATTCATTTCAAAAGACTAATTTATTGGTCGGAGGAACCCTTTAGATTTACAAGAGACATCATCTCTGGAAAACTCCCCAATGTGGGACACTTCCTAGTTAATTTATTTTTCGCTCCATTATTCTATTCAATCCAAATATATATCATTGATAATGAGGTTGGATGGATTGAAAATCTGTTGGCTGTTCAGTCTATGACTGATAAATGTTGAGTGTTGACACAATACAAGAATTAATACAAAGTAAACTAATAATTAATTTAATATTTAGTAAATTAAATAACTTAATTTATGAAATGGATACTATTTGATGAGAATGATTTGCATGCATATATATTGGTGTAAGGAATAGGTAATCTGCATACTGAGGGCTAGAAACTGTTTATACAAAGTATTGTTCTAAACCTCAGGATGCAGATTAGCTGACCCTCACCCAATTCTCACTCTTGGAAGAATTAAAAATTGATGAATTTCCCTTGAATGAACTGTTGAGAATTTATAGTAGTTTTGGCTTGAAGTGTCTTTTATCAATCATGAATATTATTCTTTGATGATATTGACAGAATTAAGTTCTTTTAACTAATCATAATCATATATATATATACTTGGAATTTTGGGGGGAGGGGTCCTTATTCTTCACTTTTTCTTCATGTAGATTTTACTTGACCCCTTTTCCTAGAAGTACTTAGATCACTGCAATATTGTAAGAATCTTAATCTTCTAAGTTATACATTTCCTTCATGCAAAATTCTCTTAGATATCTCATTCTCTAAAAGATGATTGAGAAGTGAAAAGGAAAGGGTGCCACGTTTTATATGTATCTTGTTCCACCAACTTGCAAAATTCCAGTGGAGTTCCCCTTTATCTTGTTAATTTATCATCCCACAACAACATGCAGACTTAATTATTCAGATGCAGATACTTCTTTCCTATGACAATATTTATCAGTTAAGAGAAACCGCAAAATATATAAATCAACATCATATTATTTTGAATAAATTAATAATTTGGTCTTGAAAGATAAATTTACAATCAATTTGGTACTTTTGTTAAAATATTAATACAAATTGAACAGTTAAGATAATTTTTTTTTAACATCAATTGTTAATATAATATCAACAAAATTTAGAACCAAATCATATTTGTCATTAAATTTGAATTAGTATTTTTGACAAAAGGACTAAATTGATCTTACTTACATCTTTTGGGTCAATTTTATAAATTTATCTTTTAGGGACTAATTTGAGAAATCTACCACTTTTAAGGACCAAATCATTGATTTACTCTATTATTTTTAGTTTAATTTAAAGAATTTTAAATGCTCTTGCACATATACTACGGTAGTACACTTTGATATATGATTTGTTCTGTTTTATGCTCAATCATAATTTAGACAGAATTCATGATTTTGAATATATATATAAAAAAAGATAAACAATTCATTCTATGAATAATCTATATATCCATGACATTAACTCAAATTAGTTAGCAGAAACAGAATAAATACATGCTTTAGTTTAATTTTAGCTTTATCATGGAGAAGAATGTGTGCATGGGAAACGAATAATAATATGGACTAGTCTTTCCTTATCCTTATTCCTCCTTTTCCATACTTGAACTTTTTTTTGGGTTCTCAAACAAATATAAAACACTACGTACCACAATAAGATCAGCTAGCTTCATGGAAACACTTCTTCTAACCAATAATATGGATTCATGGGATGGCAGAATATATATTTTTTCTGGATTACTTGCTAGGAGCTATGTGCAGGATTTACTAACTTGTCTCTGTTATTAACTTGAGGACCAGAAGAATGGTATTCTTTAATTGGAATTGAAAGGGGCAGAGAATCTCAAATTGCTAAAACACCATAATAATGTTTAAAAAAATACTTGGCATGAAACATATATACAAATGCATGCATTGCATATTTTATGCCAATTTACTTGCTTCCAACAAAGTAAAACAATTTACTTGAGGGCCATTGATTGTTATAAACAGATGGAAAAGTAACATCACAAGCTGATATAGCAAAGTTGTACAATGAATTTCAAAGATAATACAAAGAGAATAATAAAAACTCTCTTTAAATGTTAAACAAACCACAAGGCCATTGTATCTGTAATTCTTACAGTAGGATTCAGTGCACTTTTCAATAGACACAAGTTGCTAGCCAAACGACTAATAGCATTTTATTCATTTGTGAAAATGGGGGGTTCCAAACATCTGGTACCAAGCTATTGTACAAAGATTATTAACTAAAATGGAGCTACAGCAAAACTGCTTTGATGAGATTATCATCAACTATGACTACAGAAATACTAACCAAAAAACAAAAAAGTTCTAACCTAGAATTTGGATCAAATACAATTGGTTTCACTCATAAATACAAACATATCAAGACTTAATGAAGCACTAATACTTCAAAGAACGATCCGCAGAGAGTCCAAAACTTGTGTCAGGCATACCTTGACACTTCTAAGTTACACTTAAACACTACGTATTTTTGTGTATCACGACATTTATATTTGTGTAAATAATCATGCTTCTTAGATTGACATGCCTGATAAAAGCATTTTTAGTGTCTCATAAGTCATAAAGACGATGCCCACACCGGGTACAACCTTGTAGTACTCAGGTAAAATCCCTCTATACATACCTCTTAGCCCTTCATTGCGAGTTATGTGCCCAAATGTCCCAATGAGGCCAGTGTTATAGATGCGCCCTCGACCACCAGCCCCCTCTAATTGCTTCCTACGCCTTACAAGATCCAAGGGAAATGTTGCTGCATGTATCAAGAAACCAATAAAACGCAGACGTTAGTTGGAAAGAATCACACCACACAGGAATATTATTTAATGATCTCAAGATGACCATTAACTTGTTTCTATCAAGGCCAAAGTGCAAATTTGGTCCCATATCTTTTGCTTAGTTTTCAATTTGATCTTGTATCTTTTTTTGTTGCACTTTTGGTCACATAACTTTGCAAAAGGTCCCAATTTAGTTCCATATTATTTTTGGTCTCATATCTTTTGGTCAGGTTGCAAAATTGGTCCCATATCTTTGCAAAAGAATCAACCGTTAGTTGATCCTCTTGCAAAGATATGGGACCACGTCTGCACCTCACCCAAAGATTTGGGACAAATTCTACAATTGACCCAAAGATATGAAACCAAATATGCAACAAAAAAAAGACATGGAACCAAATTGGGACCCGACCCAAAGATATGGGACCAAAAGTGCAACCAAAAAAGATATGGGACCAAATTGGGACTTTGGCCTTCTATCAATAATGATAAGAAAGTAATGGAAAAGTTGAGAACAAGTATTTACTTTAAACTTCTTTCTCAGGCACTTAAACTAGTCAAAATTTGAGTAAACTTACATTTTAGTCTTTAAACTTCAAAACTACGTTTCCTTCTCTAAACATTGAAAATACACTTTTTGGTCCCTAACTTTAGTATAAATGTCAACTATTTAATCTCCATAGATAACGTTTCCTCTGTGTTTTTTAAAACAATGAAGGACCAAAAAGTGTATTTCACTATTTCCAATATCTAGAGACTAAATCTTAGTTTTGGGACAAATTTTGGTACCAAACAATAGGTTTTCTCATCAAATTTTTGAACTAGAATATAAATTCTTTGTATATCAATGTTCTTGTAGGCTGAGAAGGTGCTTATAGAATTAAAGCTCATGCAACTAATCAGATGCATTTCCATGTAAATAAAAAATGTTACACATGTGCAGAACAGAAATTGAAACATGCAATGCGCAGAGTTACAAACAAAAAAATTGTGATAAGTTCCTTCAAGACAAAATGTCTGACTTATCAATGTGGGGAATATAGGGACAGCTAGACAGTTAACTTAGCAGGAAATGCAACCAAATTAACATTCTGCATCGGACTATTTACTTTTCCTCATTCCTAGCTCCACATTTTTTGCAGCAATGAGCTTGAGAGGAATAGAATTAGCATGAAATACCTTTGGAATAAATAAATAAATAAAGGTAACCCATTAGTACAACTATGGGGAGAACATGCCCTCTGAAACAAACATACAACAGAAAAAAGCTAAGGAGTTACAAATTAAAAACCAGACTCCGAGAAAATAACAATGAGATGAGGGCCAGAGATACTCTTCAATATGTGGGCATTACCCTAGTATGCTCCATTTAAAATTTTAAATACACCAGGGAACCAAATATCACACTGCCACAAATTTTTGGCTTCCTAAGTCCTATCTAACACTTTAAAGTAAAACACAAGAAGCTGTTCAGATGTGTAAGGTCAAGCCAAATGGTCACCGAAAATAAGTATACTAGTGGAACAAACCGCATCGCTTGATATCTGGATTCCAGAATTTTGTCCTAAACTGAAACTTGAATACATTTGTGCACAAAGATAGGATGGCAAGACCATCAAAATTCATATACACATAAATTATTATTAATTTCCAAGCTTCACAATTACAAGTTCACTTTATCACATGGATAAAAGGCATAAAATTGAATCAATTACAGAGAAATGTATTAAAAAAAAGCTTTAGATGTGTGTGGACAGTTGATATGGACCCAGCCATTCGGCCCAGTCCTTCCTAGCCCATTTTGACCTATTCTAGAAGACAAAGCCTGAGGAAGGTTGAGGATCAACACACGGTCTCTCTGTGGCAATCTATGAAGCACAGACACATTATTTTGAGGGAATGTCGCCGTGTCTAACACGACAAGATACAACACATTGACACATATCCATAAGTGTCAAAATTTAAAATCATTTTTCATGGATCCAACATAATGAAAAATAGAAAAAATTGACACATTACATATTTCATGAATAGGTACAGTAATTTTTGAAGTTTCATCAAGATTTATGGATATTCATATAATACATATATGCATTATGATGGATATTCATCTCTCCAGCCTACATGTTCTGATGGAAATTATCACTGTATCACGTTCTCGGTAAGTTATATTTATCTCCTATGTCACAGCATTATGTTTCTATTCTGTTAGCTAGTGGTGATCTGTTACTTGCAAACCAAGTCTTCATTAGTTACAACCATGTCTCTTATTTTTCCTGAATCTTAGCATATTAGTTATCGAGCTGTAATGCAAGAACATTGTAAATTACATAAGATATCTTTCATTTCCCAGTGTTTAGATTCTTGCACTTGTGATTTTCTATTTCTTTTTATTGCATAAGCTCCTATTAACATTTTATCAAGAATTCAGATATATTTTTACTCATATTCGAGATAGACACAATCAGCATGCACCCACCTGTTGATGATGCAATTCCTGAAAGGCTGCCACAAGCAAGACTGACCATGACGGTGGGATCATCAGGCCTAAATTTTGAAACAGACAATTAGCAATTACAGAACATATGGAAAGGTAAACTTCAATATAAACTACCCTTTATGTCAAATAAAACTAAAGATAATGCACCTTTGGGACTGCCAAAAAGAACGTAAGGTCTCATAAACAGAAAAACTTATAGCTATGCTAGGCCCAACACCCTGCAAATACAAAGTATACAACCATGATGGTTATTAACTGATTCAGTCGAATCAGCATAAATAAGCAACAAAGAATAAATCAAAACACTTTTCTTATTTATGGGGTGGGGCTCAAAAAACAGAATTGTGTTATAAGCATACCAATAGAGTCGCTCCAAGTCCCTTATACAGGCCCAAAACACCTTCCTCTCTACAAATGGTACTAAAAGCATGCCAGATGCCCCTGTAGTACATGGTACTTCTCTGCAAGGAAATAAAATACAAGTCAACATAACAGCGCAAAACAGAAAGACATAGTGAAAGGGTTACCAGGAAACAAATGAAAATGAGAAGATGAACTCAGTCAATAGTAAATGATGATAAAATTATAGCAAACTCATTAGCGCACAAATTTGAGGGTGTTGAATGTGTTTTTAAAAATTATGGACTGTCATATATTGCTAGTTACCTGTGCTGCAAGCCGTGTTCTCACAAGATCCAAAGGATATGCAGCAGAAGCAGCTGTTATGCCTGCCAAACCACCACCTATAAAGTGCACAGAGAGGTCTGAACTCCTTTTTCCTCTATGATGATCCCCCAGAAGTGAATGCAATAGCTGGAACACAACAAAGAGAAGATGATTTCATACAAGATAAGACAATATGCAAAAAGTTTTGAAATACATAAAGATTATAAAAAAAAAAAAAGGAAATTACATTCTTGTAGCGTTCAAAGGCATAGAAGCTGACTGCAGAATAAGGGAGACGATGAGCAATAGTCACCAAATTGCCTTTCCAAAATGCTCTAAACCCTTCCTCGTTGACAATGCGTGAAGCCTCATGCCATATGCAAGGCTTACTCAATATTGCTACATCAGAATGCATACCTTGCACCTGATAAATAAAGGAACATGAAATAGCCAAATAATCACTAGGTAAAAGGAGTGCAATGAATCAATAAACGGGTTGATGCATGTATATTTACATGCCAGTACAATAAAATAATCAAATTATTCAGATTGCCTTTAAGAATCATGTGAAAGAACAAATGCTAGATCAGTAGAACCATGTAATAACGATTCATGATTCTAGAAGTACCATAATCATCTGTGTATCACTCACCTACTGAAATTTGACTCCTACAACACACAAATATATCCTAAAGAGGATGCATTGCAAAAAACATAACATAGTGCAAAAATGTTGGTCTAAGAAAACTATGATAATGATACAAGAGTACACAAATATTTTGAAGAATGTATAGCTGCCTATCTTCTGACATTTAAATTTTCCCAGCCAGTAAAACCCATTGGCTGCACCCGTCTGATTAGAACAAAATGATCATATTTAACTACTTCAAATACCAAAGGGGCCACAGAGACCAAGGCTATGAGCCTAAGATGATTGGCCAAAAAACCCAGAGTATTGGGAATTTGGGATGTCAATATCCCAAAAGATCAAGCTACAGGAAGCCAATTTAGGTGGCCAATGAAGGATAAAAGCTGGATAGACAGGTTTTTCAAATAACAACCCACAGTTACAACCCTACATCCAATTAGCCGCTCTCCATTCTGCAGCAAACCCCTAGCGGCCGCTCCTCTGCTTTTTCAGCAGCAGTTGGAGGTACTGTTGCGGCTCCTTCATAGCAGCAGTCCCTCCCTCCCCTTCTTCCTTTTTTCTTTGGTTTATTTTGTTCTCCCTCCTATTAGAGAAGGTTTTCTCCTTTCTTAGCGAAAATTCTCCCTTTCTAGGAAAGATATTAATGGACGTGTCGACAACTCTATCCAAATCTAAAACAAAAGAAGATCTCTTTCCTTGAAGAACCCCTGAAGTCTCAATATTATCTGATCAAGAGACTAAATGTGAAGTTGATCTTCTCCAATCTTTGCTACTTTATATGTATTATTTGAAGTTCTTTGGTGAAGTGTTGCTGCAAGTGGGAGATTATTTTCTAAAGCCCTCGGTTGTTGTATGGGTGAAATCTTCTTCCTCTTTCATCTGGGTTGTTGTGGGAGGATTAGTATATATTTTCTCTGTCTGGAGAACAAGTGTGTTTGGGTTTAGATTGTCATTGTTACTCCACTGATGTAGGCATTTGCTCATTCTCAATAACAACCCACAATTCAAAAGGAGAGTATCCTGACTGCTAGACCTAGAGCCAGGGCATTGGGTATGCACAGTATCGTTGAAATTCTCAAATGTAATCAAAGTATATCAAAATCGGGTATTGTCTTTCGCTATCATACTTAAGTTTTCAAATGCTGTATGCAAGACAATAAGAGTAACATAAACCTTTGAAAACAACAAAACGGAAAGCTCCAAATAGGTCCCAATCCCATTTCACCCAATTCAACCAAAGCTCAAAAAGCATACTTATCATCTCATGCTAGCCAAATCACAATTCAAATACACATTGAATTAAAAATGAAAACCTGAAATAGGATAGTTAGGCGTGCAAGCGGTGCCGTACAAGTCTTGCTAAATGCACCTGCGATACCACCAGCGAGAAGCTGATTCATCGTTCCTATCTGAGATGGCTGATTCTGCTGCAAGAATTTACTCCCATTGCCATCGCCAACGACGCTTCCATGGGCACTAGAATTTAAAGCCCTCTGTCTCGCTTCGACGACCATATTCCCCACTCGTGCTTCCATATTTAGTGAAACCCTTATAACCTTAAAGAGTCAGAGCTTGATAGTAATATGCGAAACATTGAGAAGCTGAGATATTTGAGAGGGGTGAGAAAAAAAGAGAAAACCCCTTGATTCAGAATAGTCTGTGCGTGACTGTGGGGAGGAAAGATTTTTTTTTTTATGTGGGGTGCGTGGAATGTAGATTTTACTTTTGAGTGCGTGGTTTTGACGGGAAATGAGGTTCGTTTTCTGGAGAATGGAATTGGTCGAGAGGAAAAAAACAAAATAAGGGTTCGTCGGTCTCTGTCACTTTCGTATTTTTGTTTTTGTTGTTGTTTCCTTTAGAAATGGGGAGTTCCAGATCCTTCTTCCTCTCCCCTGATTTTCACTTCATTGGTTATGCTTGCAAAAATCAGTTTTGTGCAATGAATTACTACTATTATTCTTGTTTTCCTTTCGGGCATAATTGCAAAGTGACAATATTTTTCTTTGTTTAATTTGTTACCTCTTGGAGAAGGAAAAATTGAGATCCTGCACAAATTAAAAGGTTCTTTTGTCGAAACAGTTTAACACTGCACAAATTAAGGCTTGATGATCCTGCCCTGTCTCTAATAAAAACAAGAGGAAAACTACTATTTGATCCCTCTTTTTTTACGGTTTCAACTATTTAGTCCCTGCATTTTTGAAATAGACTATTTGGTCTCTCAAAAATTAGAAATGTTAACTCATTAGTCCCTGTTGGCTAACTCCGTTACTAACAGTGATAACTTGGCAGTTAAGTACACATGTGGCACATTAAATGCCACATGTTTAATTATTTGGTCCTTAATTTTAAAATTAAAATTAATCTGGTATGCTATCCAATATCCATCAACTAATCTGACCTTTATAACACCTGAAATGATTTAATTGCAAAAATCACAAACACAGATTTCACCTATGAACTTACAGGGAGCACAACATTTCAGTAATCCAAAACCGAACCCATTTTGTAGTTCAATAATCATTTCAATCAAATAAATCTATTTTGTTTAGAAAGATGATTCAGATCAACATATTCGCTCATTCAGTCAGATCTAAAAGATTAGTATGAGTTTTCGTTTCTAACAATAATTAAACATCATATTGACGGTTGAACGAGAAAAGGAGTTCAAATTAGAAAAAGAAAATGCAAGAATTTTCCACAACCAGCAAATGGAGAAGAAATCATGGCGCAGAACAGAACAATGTCAAGCAATTCAAAATTCAAAAGTCTCCGATGATTCTGAAAAGAAAAACAAAAGTTGAGAACTGAATCGAGACTTACTCAGGAATGAGAGAAGCGCAGCGAACAAAGGAAACGGCTTTGAATAGTGAGTGGGCTTGGACCACAGTGATGAAGATGGTGGCTGAGTTGGATAGAGTCAACTCAGATTTTAATTTTAAAATTAAGGGACTAAATAATTAAACATGTGGTATTTAATGTGCCACATGTGCACTTAACTGCCAAGTCATCATTGTTAGTAACGGAGTTAGTCAACAGGGACTAATGAGTTAACATTTCTAATTTTTTAGGGACCAAATAGTCTATTTCAAAAATGTAGGGCAAATAGTTGAAACCGTGAAAACAAAGGGACCAAATAGTACTTTTTCTCTAAAAACAAATAAAAATAACTACACTCTCTTACGAAGCTTCTTTTCTCCCACACTCTCTCACGCCTCTACAATAAAGAGTCGTTGAGCTGTTGACTTCGTATAGAATGAAAAGATACTCATTGACTTCGTATAGAAATGTTTATCAATTTATCACAAAATATCATCTCTAAACTTGAAAAAATCAGCAGGATTGTTGAATGCGAGCATTTTGCACAGACGAACGATCCTTACCTCAATCTTACAGTTCTTCCTCAGCGGGTTTTATCCAATGACATTATCGTATTTAGGAGGCATTCTGATAGACAGAAATAATCGTATATCAGAACAGGTTGGGTTAAATTTGTAATGCAGAGAATGATTAAATAGAACCTTTTATACTACAGGTTGAACTATAATACCTAATCCTTACATTAATTACATTCAATAGAGAAAGCTATGATCAATAATCTCTCATTCAAGTTGTAGCCATTTAACATATGCTTCCTCCTCTTGTTCGGAAAATAATCATTTGCGAATTTGATAGCTATACCCAAATTTTTAATCTTATTTTTAATCCCATTTGCAATCATAGGACAATTATTTTCAGTACAAGAGGAGGAAGCATCTGTTAAATGGCTACAACTTGAATGAGAGATTATTGATCATAGGTTTTTCTATTTGAATCATAGTAATAGTTGTTATGATATGTGAAAAGTAAGAACACCAATATTGTTCTTTAAAAGAGGAAGAAAACATATTATAATTAATAACAACATTCATAATCTTACTACTTATGATAATTTGAATTGTAAGTATGTGGATAGGCATATTGGGTTTATGGATTGCCCTCTTCCTTTGGAATGACTTATTGATGGTCAAAGTCTTTACAAAATGATGCTATTGAGTGACTATTAGGTTCAAGGGTCTCAAAGATGCTAAAGAGAGTAATTCTGATTTGATACTAATATACAAGTCTGGCCTTGAGATGAGTAAACAAAATAGTACTAGTTCTCCAAAAAAATATTCCTATTTGTAAGATTTCGGACATATCTGGAATGTTGAATCGAAATACCCACGCGAAGACCCGGGTACAAAGTTGATCTCGGGTCCATGAACTATTGTTGTACACAACAAATGTCATCAAAGAGAATAGATTGAGAACACTAGAGATACTAGCTTCCAAAAACTAGTTAATTGTCCTCGCTAGAACTCACTCCTGTAATTTGTTTTTTCTTCTCTTGAGAATATCTTTTATGTGTGTGTTTTTTGATGAGAATGAGGGAAAGCCAAAAGTAATCATGCTAGGAGTAGTGGGTAGTTATTAGAGAGTCTCTCCCCAACACTTCCCATGATCTTTATAAATAATAATTAATTAATTAAAATTAATTAATACATTCAATAATAATAATAATAATTAAATCATATTTGACTGGGTCCAATCCACCAAGGGTGGACCCATATTCCAACACTATTATTCCTCAATAGAATCAATTAATCAAACCAAGAAAGTTCAACAAGATGTTAAGGTTGAAGAGGAAAACAAAGACTTGTTCAACAAACAAGCTTATTTGATGACAAGTAAGGGTGCTTTGCCTAATTTTTCAAACTATTTTGCATTTTTTTTTTTATTTAGCTTCAAAAATTGGGTTGTCAATTTGGAGTCAATGTCTACAATCAAGAAAGATGATGTGAGGCAAGGCTGCAGAATGGAAACACATAGCTCATATATACAAGGATTCATTTAAATAATTTTTAACATAATGAAGATAACAATATATATTCAAATGCTAATAATTCTCGTCATATATATATAATCATACATTTTAGTAAACATCTTTATATATATAAAGCGACCGACACTAATTAATGAATATTGTATAAAGGATTTATTTTTTTGTCTAGGTAACATTTTATTTAACACTATGTAAAGGAGGTAAACAACAGNAAAAAAAAAGGTGAGAATTACTTTTATTAATTATTATTATTTTTTTATATAAACTAAGGGTATCCATCGTCAGGAACAATGACTAATTCCTCCGCCGCGGGTACTCCACTTAAGGTAAACGGTGGCCACAAAATGTTTTCCATTAATTTATTATTTTTGTTTGAATATGAAGTTAGATCTGAGTTTTTCCTCTTTGTATTCTCGAAAGTTGGTTTTCTTGCATTTTCCTCCAACATTCCTGGACTGTAGGTTACACTCATCAAAACAAGTTTTTAGGAACGCGTCTTACTTATAATTGAAACTCTAGTAAAATGAGCCTTAGAAGATTAAATTAGTTTAGGAATATTTTTAGTATCAAGATATATGAGAATTTAGCTAACACATACTAGGACAAAGATTACATGTATATAGGACTATCAAAGAGCACTTGAGTCATTTCCAAAAGTTAGCCATTACTAGCATTGTCAAACGAGACAAGCCAGCCCATCATGGGCCCATATTCTAGGCCAGCCTGTTATTAACGAGCTAGGAAAATACTACTCAGAACCGTTAGGCATGGGCCGTGGTCTAAATGGGCCGCCCACATGCCACTTATTATTTTTTTTCTTATTTTAGCACTTTTTTATGTGAAATCTTCAAATGGGCCAGCAACAAAAATGTAAAATGGGTCACTCTCACACTTTGTTCATCGGGCGGTTTTGAACCAAATTTTTTACCCAACCGCTCACATCGGTTTGAAGTAATTCTTAACCAAACGGTTAAAATTAATTTGTTTAACCAAACCAAACAAAACCAATAAATAGGCGGTTTGGGCTGTCGGTTTGAGCGGTTAACAAGTTTATTAGTTATTTTTATTAATTATTTATAAAATTAGAGAGAACAAATAGTGTTTTGGAGTAATAAGTCTAATTTATAGAATAGATAAAAAAATGANTTGACTCCAAATTGACAACCCAATTTTCTTAATAATTCCCGTCATATATATATAATCATAAATTTTAGTAAACATCTTTATATATATAAAGCGACCGACGCTAATTAATGAATACTCTATAGAGGATTTATTTTTTGTCTAGGTAACATTTTATTTAACACTATATAAAGCAGGTAAACAAGAGGTTGCCCCTCACTCAGCAGCCTATTGTTTTCCTCCTTTATATAGTGTTTAATATTACGTAACCTAGACAAAAATAAATAAAACCTTTCCATAGTATTCATTAATAAGCGTCGGTCACTTTAGATATATATATATATATATATATATAAAGATGTTTACTTAAATGTATGATTATATATATGACGGGAAATACTAGCATTTGAAGATATATTGTTATCATCATTCTGTCAAAAATTATTTAATTAAATCCCTGTATATATGAGGCTTGTGTTTTCATTCAATAACCTTGCGTCCCATCTTCTTTCTTGATTGTAGACATCGACTCCAAATTGACAACCCAATTTTCTTAATAATTCCCGTCATATATATATGTATATCATACATTTTAGTAAACATCTTTATATATATAAAGCGACCAACGCTAAATGAATACTCTATAAAGGATTTATTTTTTTGTCTAGGTAACATTTTATTTAACACTATATAAAGTAGGTTAATAACAGGTTGCCCTTCACTCAGCAGCCTATTATTTACCTGCTTTATATAGTGTTTAATATTACGTAACCTAGACAAAAAATAAAGGCAAAACACCCTTTCATGCCCCTAACGTTTGCAGTGATTTTCAGTTATGCCCTTAACGTTTCATTTTGTTCAGACATGCCCTCAATGTGCAACCAACGTTTCAATTATGCCCTCAATTTTGACTCAATGCACATGTGGCAATTTTTTTTGCTTATGTGTCATTTTTTTTTTTGACTTGATTACGTGGCATCATGACTGGGCATTCTTATTTTTTTTTCCACCTTGGCATGATGACTGGATTTACATTTTTGAACATAAAAAATGAGTAAACTAGCAAATCAGTCCCTGGATTTACATTTTTCATCATCTTCATTCATTTTAGTCCCAAATTCTCAAAATAAAATTGTAAAGTGTCCCAAAACACTTCCAAACATTTCAATTTAGTCCTTAAAAGTATTAAAAACCCTAAAACCTAAACTCTAAAATTCTAAACCCTAAAACCCTAACCCCTAAACCCCTAAAAAAACCACTCTCTTGCAATTTGGTCCCTAGGTCCTCAAATTTATTGAATCAGAATTAAAAAAAAAAAAGAGGCCAAAATGCAGAGACACCCCCTGAGTTTTAGGGTGGGTGCACATAATACCCTTGAGTTTTCAATTTGTGCAAATAGGACCCTTGAGTTTTCAATTATGTGCAAATAATACCCTTTTGTTAAACTTTTGTTTATTTAGTGAGGGTATAATAGTAATTTTATAAAAAATTAGGCTAAAGTCTAATTTTGGTCTCTCAAACTTGCTCGAAGTTCCGTTTTGATCCCTCAAGTTTTGAAAAAGTTTTAATTTTCTGCTAAATAAAAGAAAAAATTGGTTTACATTCTCAAAAAGTTTTATTTTTTTTAAAATTAAGGTCTTTTATTTTTATAATAGGATCAAAATGTAAGAAAAAATGAATGAATTAGAATGTGAAACAATTTTGCCCAAAACAAAAAACTCAGCCAAATGCCCAAATCGATCTTCTTCTTCAATCACGCACGTCCTTCTTCTTCTTCCTTCGCGACCACCGGCAATGGATCCTCCGATCACCTTCTTCAATCACGACATGCCTCTTGTTGCCAAATCTGACCTCTCCACCGGAAACCTCACTCACGCCTCCTACCTCCTCCATTCCGGCCACCTCTCTTTCCTCTTCACTGCTCCGATCCTTACTCTCCCTCCATCGTCGCCGCCGAAAACCTTCCTCCCTCCGCCACAGCTTCCATCCCCACCTTCCACCGTGATTCTTGTATCGCGTTTCACACAAGTGTCGCCCATGGCGCCAAGCCGTCGTCGTCTCCGATTGTCCTCGATTTGAAGAAGAACGGTGCTTTGATTTGAAGAAGAAGAAGGTGTTCGGAGGATCCATCGTCGACGGAAGTGAGGGAGGAAGAAGAAGAACTATGCTGTTATTGAAGAAGAAGGAGACTCGCCGTGATTGAAGAAGAAGGAAGGAGGAGACACGCTGTGATTGAAGAATGAAGAAGACGGAGACGAGTTTGGTTAGGTTTAGGGTAAAATTGGGCAAAATTGTTTCACACCCTAAAATTAGGTTTTAGGGTTTTTAATACTTTTAAGGACTAAATTGAAATGTTTGGAAGAGTTTTGGGACACTTTACAGTTTCATTTTGAGAATTTGGGACTAAAATGAATGAAGATGATGAAAAATGTAAATCCAGAGACTGATTTGCTAGTTTACTCAATTTTTATGCTAAAAAATGTAAATCCAGTCATCATGCCAAGGTGGAAAAAAAAATAAGAATGCCCAGCCATGATGCCACGTAATCAAGTCAAACAAAAAAAATGACACATAAGCGAAAAAAATTGCCACATGTGCATTGAGTCAAAATTGAGGGCATAATTGAAACGTTGGTTGCACATTGAGGGCAAGTCTGAACAAATAAATCATGGATGTTTTATTTATCCAGTCATTTTGTCACAAATTCAAATCATAACAAAAAATTGACACACAAGTAAAATTGAGAACATAATTAAAACTAACGTTTCACATTGAGGGCACAACTGACACAAATGAAGCTGCTGGGAAGTGTGGAGCCGTGCTTCTTCTTGCCTTATTCCACGGCCGGTGAGGGAAACAAAGATGGGTTTAAGGTTTTGGTGACTTTGACGGAGGCTGCGTTGCCGGCGTTCAGGGAGGACATGAAGGTTTTTTCTAGTGATCAAGAACCTGGGCAGTCTTGAGTTTTCACTCAATTCTTATAATAAAGATCAAAACCGGGCAAAGTCATGTACTGATCCTGTGTTAACATGTGCTAAATGCAGTTTTTCACATTAAAAATTATACTTCTTTCGCATTTGGAAAAGAATCTTTTCAAATAATTTAGAGACCACATAATTTCAAATTTGGTAAAACTCAATTAGTTTGCCAGAAGTATTACATCCAAGAGTTTTGATGCAGCTATTCTAAGAAATATCTTTTCGTCTTCTAATGTCTACTGTGTAGTACAAGAATGGTGTGGTGTGTAGTGGTTATTAACTTATTATAGATACCTCAGTAATGAAATGCAAGAGAAAATTTTGTTTCAGGCTACGTGCATGCAGAATAAGAATAAAATTTGGATCTATGACATGTTACTTTGTTCTTTGTAGTTTGTAATTGTAACAAACCGAGCAAACTTATCTGATTAATATTTCTGAATATTAGCATAGTATAGCCATTTTCGGGTGTAGTAAGACGGGAAGAGAGAATGAGAGATAAAGCTTTGCTTTCTTAAACACGAATGATCCAGGACTGGAAAACAGAGTGACAAAAAAGTGAAAAACATACACAAAGATCTACAGTTTATTCCACATAACACAAATCAACACCAAGCAAACTCATATAACCACACAATTATATCGTACATAGAAACATTTAAACTCAACTCTTAAAGCTTCTCATTTCTCAACCAGAAATCTCAATGGCCTTAACCTCAGGCTTCTTCACCTCTTCCTTAGGAACAGTGACAGTGAGAACCCCATTCTCCATGGAAGCCTTGACCTGATCCATCTTGGCATTCTCCGGCAATCTGAATCTCCTCGTGAATTTGCCACTGCTTCTCTCAACCCTATGCCATTTGTCGTTCTTGTCTTCTTTCTCGACGTTCCTCTCTCCGCTAATCTGAAGCACTCGGTCATCTTCAAGCTCGACCTTCACCTCCTCCTTCTTCAGCCCAGGAAGATCAGCCTTGAACACGTGAGCTTCTGGGGTTTCCTTCCAATCCACACGCGTGTTCACAAACGCAGAATTCTCCTGAGATGGAACGGAAAGCGAAGACGGGAATGGAAAATCCTTGAAGGGATCCCATACATCCAGAGAGAAAGGATCGAAGACGCTGCTCCTTCGGCCACCGAAGACGCTTGGAATCAGCGACATTTTGTTCTTCTTGAAACTTTTAGGGTTTAAAAGCAAGAACCGAGAACTCTCGAAGTGTGGAAGATATCTGATAGTTTGTGCGCTTCTGTGATTTGTCGACGATGCTCGGAAGTAGGATACATTCAGTATTTAAATTGAACGGAGGAAACATCTCGTGCTTTTGGGAAAGTTTCTGAGAATTCCAGAACATCTCGAACTCTCTCGACCTTTGCTATATCGGTAACTACCAGTCTACCAAGAAAGGAGTTTCCAGATAATCATGTGGGCTCCAAAGCCCAATTGGTTTCGATAATGGGCTTTCTATAATAATCCATGTTACATGTCTGCATGTTGTACTGATAATAATAATAATGGGCTCTCAATTTATATTTGTTTAGGTCTTAGTTGAAAATTTAAATATAAGGATTTGAGGGTTCAATGGTCAAAAAAAAGGTGAGAAATACTTTTATTAATTATTATTATTTTTTGTATAAACTAAGGGTATCCAGGAACAATGACTAATCCCTCCGCCGCGGGTACTCCACTTAAGGTAAACGGTGGCCACAAAATGTTTTCCATTAATTATTATTTTTTGTTTGAATATGAAGTTAGATCTGAGTTTTTCCTCTTTGTATTCTCGAAAATTGGTTTTTTTGCATTTTCCTCCAACATTCCTGGAATGCAGGTTACACTCATCAAAACAAGTTTTTAGGAACGCCTCTTACTTATAATTGAAACTCTAGTAAAATGAGCCTCAGAAGATTAAATTAGTTCAGGAATATTTTTAGTATCAAGATATATGAGAATTTAGCTAACGTATACCAGGACAAAGATTACATGTATATAGGACTACCAAAGAGCACTTGGGTCATTTCCAAAAGTTAGCCATTACTAGCATTGTCAAACGAAACCAGCCAGCCCATCATGGGCCCATATTCTAGGCCAGCCTGTTATTAACGAGCTAGGAAAATACTACTCATAACCGTTAGGCATGGGCCGCCCACATGCCACTTATAATTTTTTTCTTATTTTAGCACTTTTTTTATATGAAATCTTCAAATGGGCCAGCAACAAAAATGTAAAATGGGTCACTCTCACACTTTGTTCATTGGGCGGTTTTGAACCAAATTTTTAACCGAACTGCTCACATCGGTTTGAAGTAATTCTTAACCAAACGGTTAAAAATAATTTGTTTAACCAGACCAAACAAAACCAATAAATAGGCGGTTTGGGCGATCGGTTTGAGCGGTTAACAAGTTTATTAGTTATTTTTATTAATTAATTATAAAATTAGAGAGAACAAATAGTGTTTTGGAGTAATAAGTCTAATTTATAGAATAGATAAAAAAATGACAAATGAGATTAAAGATTTGAGAGAATAAAATTGTATAAGGAAGAATAGTTGTTAATTGTTGTCTAAGATAAATCAAATTTTATGATTTAATCAGATAACATAATAAAAAAAATATAATAAAATCAAATGATGATAAAAAATTAATAATTTTTTTTTCTGAAATG
>QANZ01005179.1:11473-29423 GCA_003254925.1 Chamaecrista fasciculata
TTTTTTAAGTAATTTAATGATGAGAAATAATAAAAAATATTTTTTTTAACTTATCAAAACTGTGTATGAAATCACATAACTAATTATATGTAATGTCTAAATTCCATCATAGACTAACTCATATACAATATATTTACATATTAATATTAGTGGGTGCGTCTGGTTATCTATATTTATATTTATACTATTATATATGTTTGAGGAACTTTTTGGTAGTCAGTCTTTTAAAACTATAATGTAAAATAATATTTACTCAATATATTATAAATACACTAGAGGCTTTGCGTGCCCTAATATGTATGTAAAATATAAAATTATTTAAAAATAATTTGTTAAGAGAGAATATCATAGGGTACCAAAGTGTCACTTTTTAAATCACCGAGTACTAAAGTGAAATATGACCAAACCATAGAGTACCAAAGTGTAATTTACCCTTTTTTATGGAGTTTAAAATATTAATGAAAATCAAAAGTAACTTATTTGGGGTGAGAGAACGTGGGCTAGAGGAAAGTGAGTGATTTCTTTTTCTTTTTTCTTTTTTTAATTTAATAATTTTGACCAACCATAAAGGGGTGGAGCCATATAATATAGTATAGATATATAAAAAAAATAAGAATATCATCCCAACTTTAGTAACGCACAGTTTCCACCCATGATTTTATGAGGCCATGATTATTTTTCACTCATACACATATAGGTGGTGGTTATTTTTTAAAAAAAAATTATGAACTTTTATTTTTATTATTAGACTAATTTCTTATTTTTCTTCTATTTTTTTCACAAATACCTATTTATTTAATTTTTAATATCCACTTATACTTTAGATGTGAACTCGGTCACTAAAAATGAAAAGTCCATCGATAGAAACAATTAATTTGCAACTAAACTGGAATTACTTATTATTTATTTATTTTACTGTAAAAGCATAAAAATAAAAAACATTGTTCTTTCCACGTAATGATGAAACTTTTCACTGAAATAATGACATGGATGAATGCACATATGTAAAGCTCAAAGAGTAAAGAATTGAAAGAATCCTATTTTTTTATTTTTTTTTATTTTGTCAGGCACAAGTTTTCCCAGCATTGACAAAAGGGTATTTCACAGTTCGCTTTTTCACAGACACAGATGGACAGAAATTGTAGTGTGACAAGGAGATTTCCTGTGCCTTTTATTTGCTGTTTGAGAATTGCTTCATTCTTTCACGAAGGGGGTTATTATGTAATTCATTGTAAAACAACTTAATATTTTTAAGCAATAATTTTATTTTATTTTAATCGATCCAGTCCTTTGATTTTTTTTAATCATTTTTGTCTTTTTAATTATTGACATTAGAAGGACTCACATTCTAATTTGAAGTTTTAAAGGGACATAAATGATTGAAATTAATTATTGAAGGACTAATAAGAATGGATCCAGGCCAACTTCTTGAGAAGGGTGGAAGAGAGAACCTGTGCCTTCCTTCTTTGTAATTGCTTTGTTTGTTTGTGCCAAGTGCTAAGTCTTGCAAGTATCAAATTTTCAGACTTGAATTAAAAGCATGGTTATATTGATTTCTTTTCAGATTATATATGTGAATATATAAACTATTGTTTTCATACTAACACCAAATTAAAGCTAATGAAATGCCCCCACCATTTCTGTAAGAGACATCAATTCTCACACCTTCGATAAGACATATGCTGCACTATTTGTTAACCCCATTTCCTCAACTAGCCAAAATAAATTCTCCTCCCTCCAATCCAGATGAATCCATATATCAGAGAGAAATGAAAAAAAAATGGAGAAATTAAAGAAAAATCTTATTATTGAGTTGACTATGACTTCTCTCTCTCTCTATCTATCTCACATGAGACCTGACTCTTATATTACTTCAACTCCTATTCTGGGCTGCCACTTCATTTTCTAGCCTTCATATTCATATATATATCTTTCACCCTCATATCATATCCTTTCTAATTCTATCACACAACGCTTCCTTCCTGTACTGAGTGCTGACACACATAATATTATAAATATTATAATATATATATATATATATATATATAATTTCTGCTTCGATTAATTCATCGAAACATTGATAACCACTAATGGGGAGGCATTCTTGCTGTTACAAGCAGAAGCTTCGCAAGGGTCTATGGTCGCCTGAGGAGGATGAGAAACTTCTCAGACATATCACTAAGTACGGCCATGGCTGTTGGAGCTCTGTTCCCAAGCAAGCAGGTACATATATATTCAGATTAATTTATTCTCTCAAATTCCATATTATTCAATATTTCTTGTAGTTGCTGGTGTGATATATATAATATTCCAGGTCTGCAGAGATGCGGTAAAAGCTGTAGGCTTAGGTGGATCAATTACTTAAGGCCCGATTTGAAGAGAGGTACATTCTCCCAAGAAGAAGAAAACCTCATCATTCAACTTCATGCAGTACTCGGGAATAGGTATTATTCTCTCTCTACTCTAACATTTTATTTTTTTTTCTCTTGTTGTAAGTTGTAACATTCTTGTCAGATGGTCTCAAATTGCGGCACAATTGCCTGGGAGAACTGACAATGAAATAAAGAATCTGTGGAATTCTTGCTTGAAGAAGAAACTGAGGCAGAGAGGGATAGACCCTGTCACTCATAAACCACTGAACGAAAATGGAGAAGATGATGATGAGAAGAAAGACGCAGCAGCAGCAATATCAGAGAAAAATGAACCGAAGCTCGTCAAGTCAGAAGAAAGCCCCATTTCAGATTCCTCAAAAAGCTACGCTTATCCTTTACCCCATGATCATTTGGAAGCTTCTTGTTCCAATAACATCACCAGCTTCACCACTTCACATTCACATAGTAGTAATTTGATCCCCAATTATCATGATGGCCTCTCAACTAATTCCAACTCCATTCATTGGTTCACCCAAACGTCAAGACCAATATTCCAAGATGACATGTCTTGTATTCTTCCACCAACATCATATCTCCCTCCGGTTACTACTGTTCCCTCCGGTGATATCACTGCTCTGAATGCATCCCATCAAATCCAATCTCATTTCTGGGAATCCAGTACTAACACCACCACCCCCTTAAACGGCGTCGTTTCCTGGGGATTGACTGATCGTAGTGCCTCCGAAAAAGACACCCAAATTCAAGTGATGGGAAGCCAAACAGAGGAAGCAAAGTGGGAAAATGATGAGTACGTTCAAAACCCAATCCTAATGCTGGCTTCTTTGCAATACCAAACACATGAATCTATATGCAATGAGATAAAGCCTGTGACTGTGAGTCATATGTCATCTGATACTTTAGGGGTCATACCCATTTTGCCTCATAACAAGCGCCAACAACAACAACAACTACAACATCAACAAGAAGCCTCACAAACTTGTAATGTGTTTTCCAAGGATTTCCACAAGCTCACGCCAGCCTTTGGACATATATAGAAATTGCTGCTCTGTTACTCAATTTAATAGTACAGATTTTGTTCTTGTGTTTGTGTACATACCTCTCCCATACACACACGTTTCTCTCGTCACCTCAGGCCTCACTCAAATCATATTTGTCTTTTACCTTTTTATCTTCTCCAGTGTGGGGTAGATTAAGATTTGTAGGCAGAATAAGTATTCCTCTACTTGCATTTCAATGGTGCATTTCCATTTCTCTTCACTAATCTTCATTCATGTACGGGTTTTTCATAGACATTTATAGTTACTTACTTTACTTGCATTATTAATATTATCCCAATCCCTTTTACTCTCTCCTTTCCCTTTCCACCACCTTTTACTCACTGTTAAAGTCTAATAATTGATTGCTGTTCATCATTATCTCGAGTCTCGACAGACGAATAGTTTATTCACTTCCCTGATAGTCTTAAACTCTTAATAGTTAATTCATTTCACGCTTTTCCATTCATGGGAGTTTGAATTTTACTTTGCTCAATGTAAGGATAAGTCTGTACCCACCAAAATAAAAAAAAATAAAAGAGAGGGATGACATACGGATCCGTACAGAGAGATAGTGACTCCCAAACTAATAAGGGCCATGTGTACGCCTTCATGTCACGAAGCTCCTTTAAGAACCTTGAAACATTATCCTAAACAAAGCATTTCAAGCAAGAAACTTCCACTTCCTACACCAAAGACAAGTACTTTACCACTTTCCAATCCATGCCGTACACGTGGCTCAATCTTCCATCACACTGTCTAATCTAATCTCTCCCAATATCATTCATTATCCCCTTGGCTTTTTCTAATCACGATGCTCGTTTTGAACCCTTTTGTTTTTTAGCTTTCCAAGTTATAGCAATAATTCTTCCATTATTCAGCCTCGCTTCCATGTTTTTGAAAATATTTATTTTCATTGGATAATGATTGGGAAGCCAAAATCATTTTTTTTTATAAATTAAGTAATTGATGTGCGTAGTAGAGGTAGAACTTTTTTTTGACAACTGACAAACCAGACGTAGATTATATATATATATATATATATATTGATTCAGTCAAGAATCAGTGAAGTTAATTTAGCTTGTCACCTTCATTCAATATAAAACAATTTATCACCAGTGTTTACAAGCATGAGAATTACTGTAGCTGATAGCCAGGTGAAACTGTGAACAAGAAAGCACCCAAAATGTGAAGCTTCTTGAGCGATTAGCAGACATCAGCATGACGCAGCTGTTTGCTTAACAAGAAATAGAGAAAATTGTATCAATGTCTCTTGAAATTTGATTGAGTTAAACTTTGTTTTATCCTATAAAAAAAATTTGTTTAATTTTTTATTAAATTTAACTGGAAGAGGAAGACTGTGGTTTTTTTTAATATAATTGTAAAAGCAATTAAATCAATATAAAAATTTATTTAAGGAATATGCACCTATTGTTTGTCAATGAAATTAATTTATAGTTTAATTAATCTAATGGTCCCTGCTATATTTTACATCAATTTTTAGGGACTGATTAATTAAACATTAGGGACTGATTAATTAATTAATTAAAAAACTAGTTTTAGCGACAAAAAAAGTTAGAATGGAAAAAAAAAGACTTAAGTAAAATTTTTTATATCTTTGTTATAAGATTTTCTAATAAATATATGATATATGCTAAAAATTTGATATTTGACCGATAGAGAGAATATTAATCACACTATTTTATATGAGCAATGATATAAGAGAAAGAATGTAAATAAAATTTTTGATTAAAAAAATCTTGTAACAAAAATATAACAAACTTTACCTAAATTTTTTCTTAATTATAATTTCTTTTAAGTACTACTTGAAAATAAAGTGAGGCTGGGCCTTAGGCGCATTTATTACATTTTTCTTTAGCCCACGTTGGTCTCGATTAGTTCTGCGCTTGGGCCTAATACTTAATCTTTGGGTCATAGCAAAACAATTGTCCCAAAAATATTTCGCTGAAAAATCGACAGTGGAACGCATCATTTTACTTCCAAGTTGGGTACCGTACCAAAAAAGCCTGGATAATACTAAAAGTAGGGGAATGTTTTTCTGTTAAACTCTGTATTAAAACTGAAAAATTCTTCGCTTATGGTATGGAAGCTTTCTCGGTAATCTCGAATCTCGATAATCTCTCTTACCTCAACATAGCTACTCGTTCAAGAGATAAATAATTAATTAATAACGCTCCAATCACGTACCAGTTTCTAGAAGTCCATCAATAATTAACTTCAAAAAAAAGAAAACACCGGAAAAATATCTAATTGTTAAGGATTCCTTTCATCAGTTCATGTATTGAGTATTCCTCCTACAAAGGCCTCCAACTCCAAGTATGCAATTCTTGACACTATTCCCAAGGATTCCATTATTCCTTTTTTTCTTTTACGCTTACTTTTATTAAGCATCTACTATTTTACATAGTTCTTTTTTTAAGAAACAGAAAATCATTTTTACCGATATTTTTGGAAAAATATCTCTTCATGGTAGATTAGGCAAACCTCTAACAGTTTCTTGATTTATCACTTCATATATATATATATATAAAAGTAATGCTAATAAGTGCTCTTAGGACACTTGTAAATTTATTTCAGAATTTTAAAAAAGTAATAACTCTTTGTCTCTTTATATAAAAATTCTGAAGTAAATTTGTATATACACAATAGAAATTTGAGTGCAATTAATACACCTTAACAAGTGTCTTAAGGGCACTTGTTAGCACTACCCATATAAAATAAAAATCCGTGCTATGTGTTTGAGACAGCAAAATCCAGATAATTAGTACATTGTTATTCCAATATTAGTTCAAAGTCAACGAGTTTAAAAATAAATAAATAAATAAATAAATAATTTTATCCTATATATGATAATAAATATTTATTTTATATATAAATATATAATTTTTTAAAATTTTATTTGTTGAAAAACATATATATTAAGAATAAAATATTAAATATTTTATACATATTAAAATTATTTAATAATACATTTATAGTTATGACTTATTTTCTTTACTTTTGATGATTAATTGATTATAGATACAAAATATTACTAACAAAATTATATTAATAAAAAAAANAAAGTCAAAAAAAATTAATTTATATTTTAAAATTTATGAATATGTGTCGTTTCGGTGTCGTACGGGTGTCAGACACTGACACGTGTCCGACACGGCGACACGCCCTCAAAATGAAGTGTCCATGCTTCTTATGTTATGACAAATATTAATTTATTATATGAAAATAATAATAGAAAAAGTTGGTCTGCTGGCCTTGGATTTAAATTTTCTTCCCAAAAGCGTGGAAGCCTAATGCCATCAATACCCACCATTCTTATTACTATAGTCTCATGCCTTGCACTTCTTTTCAACTTCTTTAATTTGTTATTTATGCTCAAATTAAAAGTAGACATGAATATATTTTAGTTAATTTTCCCATTATGGGTGCTGAGAAAAATAAGAGGAGCCGTGTAAGACAACATACCCCAAGACTTGGGCATGAATATATATAAGATTTTAGTTGAACTTGCAAAATTAGTCTTATGAACTTGAGTCTAGATATGAGTGAAAAAAAGCATATTAGTCCACTATAAATATTTACTCAACGGAATTTACGGTAATGGGACTAATGGGTAAAATTATAAAGATACAAAACTAAATATTTTTTATATTTTAAAGTAATTTAATATGTATTTGTGTATTTTTATTTATTTTAGATGATTATGAATAAAAAAAAGTAATAAAAATATATTTTATATTAATAAAATTAGTTTATTTTTAAAATTTTATGAATTTAGATTCAAATATAAATGACTATTTGTCTGGTTAGAGAGAAAGAATTTGGTTTTAAAATCAATTAAAACTCGAATTTAAGAAAAAAAAATCTCTATCAATAGAAAATAAAATAGCTTGCCCATTTTCTACCAAAAATCATGCAATTTCTCATTTTATTGAGATGGATACGAGTGATGTATCCTGAAGAGAAATGAATATCGATAATTTTATTTCTCATGGGAAACAGTTTTTCACTTTTTCTTCGGCTGCAATGCAAAAGTATGTTTGTGAACTTGTGATAAAGATAATATATATATATATATATATATATTGAGTGAAGCTTGTGAAAGTCAAGTCGCTGTTGAGGACAAAGTAAATAAATACGCAGGCAAAAACAAAAAACAACGGGATACCAAAGTCAGAGGCGAAAAGAAATGAGTATGACCACTTCACCAGTCCAGAACATATTGATTAGTTTGTTTCATGATGAAAAGACCCATGTTTGTACTATGTTTACTACTTTTTACTTTACTCCTCTCCTGGCTTGCACGTCAATCTATATATCATATATAGCCATAGTGTGTAATAAAGTGTAAACCGTGAGCATCTCAAGTAGTTTTGAACTCTAACTTGTCTTTTTGTGCACAAGCATTTATTTGAACATGGAGTCACGGGATTATCTGCAGTGAAAAAGGGTTTGAACAAGAGAACAAGTTAAGTTAATTTAATCAGTGAATAGTGAGCCGTGATTGCCAAAGATAAAGTAGATGTATGTGTATGCAATAAATTGGTTAAAATGTGATTGGATGGGTTGGTTTAAGGTGTACGCACACTTCACCATCATCATTCATCATTCATCATATTCACATCTAATTCAAGATCATGTGTACTAGACAATGACTCCGACCCATCAAACCATTCATCCCCACATATGTACTATTCCCTCTCCCACCACCACACACTTGCTCTCAATAATACATTCCACATTTCACGCTCTTAATCACTTTTTTAAACAATCTCAATGGCTTACACCTACTATTTCTTCATATATCAAATAGTATATTTTCTATTTAAGTATTTATAATCTAAAAAGTTGATCAGGCACTTAGAACCGTCCAATGGGATAAAACGTGCGTTTGGGTAAGACTTAGAATAGATCAACGGTCGGTGAGCGTCCCGGGAGCTTTTATCTCACCAAAACCGTTGAAGTGCTCTCCCAAATAGCTTTGATGATATAAAAACATTAAAAATTTTCTCAAGTTATTGAATACGCGTGTGGGTGACTGTGACTATAAATTTAAACCCAAAAAAATAATAATATAGAAGACCAAAAATAATGGGGTGGCTGAAGAAAATGATTAAATCCATTTAATTAATATACCGATGACCACCCTCCTTTGATCTTCATTCATTCAAATCTGTATTGTGCAACATACAAGAGTGTCTGAGTGGCACCCCGTGACGGCCACGTGTCCGAAAACACACTCTTGTGACTTGTGTGAGTTAACGTTTATCCCCTCCGTGGGTGAGTATATCCATTCTTATGATTTTTTTAATTATAGAAATACAATTTCAAGCCATATAATAAACTAGAGGTTTTGCGTGCCATAATGGACACGTAAATATGTATGTAAAATAAATAAGAGACTAAATTGTTAACTCAGTAAAAAAGAGGGGATCAAATAATAATTTTCCTTTTATTATTAATTTTTGTACTATAGTTTTAAAATGTGGACGACCAGAAAGGAGTGGAGCCATATAATATAAAATATTTGTTGATGAATTAAAAAATTGCAAAGTGAAGAAAAACGTGGACAGGTGTCATGGATTGTTTGAGAGGAGGCGGAATTACGTAAGCAGAGTGGCACGTGGATCTAGGAAGCCATGGTTTTCTGGTAAAAACCGGGTATTTGGTGAGGACAAATGGGTCCAAAACCCATAAATATTGAGTTCTTGTTTTGGTGTTGGATGATGATGATTGAGGATTGATGATTGTAGCCGTAACCCAAAAATGTCATCTCATCATTTTCGCGAACTCACTGTTTAGGGTTTGTCTGAAACCAAGCACATCCTTCTACCATGGGGTCATTTAATTGAGGTGCTACGTGGCGTCTGTGCCATTAATATAATATACTACCCTTACTTAATTCAAATTACTTATTACTTATTACTTTTTTTTTTTTTAATAGATCCTTCTAACATTTGTCCTAAGGGCACATGTTAAGTTTTTTTAATTGGTCAAGTAAATTTTTAAATATTAAAAATTATATTTTAAATAAATTTTTTTTTGTAAATTTTAAGATATGAGATGCTCTAGTGCTCTACTAACTAATAAAGAAAATCTTTAAAATATGTCCTAAAAATACATGTTAGATAAATCATTTATTTATTTTTGGGATCGTCTTAAATTGTCAGTTTCATATCTAATCTCGTTGCTTCCAAAGTAGATAGATGGACTCAAGATTTTAATTAGAAATTAAATCAAGCCAATCAAGTCACCTAATGAAATTGAACTCCGAACCTTCTTCGTGTGAATCGGATGGTCAATTTTATCTTTTATGTACCGTAACTAACCAGATCACCCCCTTCATGTTTAATATAACAGTTATTGACTGCCGCATTATTTTATGATTCTTGTATCATTAAGTTAAACTAATAAGAGAAATTAAGCACTAAATTAAGAGAATAAAAAATTGAAGGGAAGCATATCAAATTTGGGAATAAATAGGGTGGTTGATTGAAGATGCCTCTCTACTTCTCTTGTCTACCTTATCGTGAAACGAGAATCGTATGATTCACAATAGCCTACAGTACTCACCATTTTCGTCTCTCTTTCTCTCTAAGCACACCAACACACAAACACTTGTTCCCCACTCATTCTGTTTTGCTTCTTTCTTCCCTTCTTTTTCAATTCCTTCATCTTTGAATCAAATCAAACCCACTTTTCTTTTCCTTTTCCTTTTCCTTTTTTTTCTTTCAATCAAGTATACATGGCTTCGGACGAGACGATGAACTTTCATTCTTCGTTGCAAGATGAGGAGTTGTTGGAGGATGATAATATGGAAGATGGGTATGATGATCATCAGCGTCAATATCCACAGGACCCGAATCCACTACATAACATGTCAAGGCTTTCCGTTTGTACAAGCAGCACTCTCTGTGGTGACGAGGACGTGGATGATGATGTGGATAATAATAATAATGCCATGGCCATGTATGTGTCCCAATTATCCCTAGAGAGTTACGAAGAAGAAGAAGGGGAAGATAATAATGGCGATATTGCAGATGCTGAATTCTCTGATGAACCCAAACACGACCTTCCCACTTCTGACTCCGAAAACGAATCGGGTGGGTCGGGTGGGTGTTACTCTCTGCCGGCCACACCCCCACGACGGAGAAACCGGGTCGGGTCGAAAACTCCGGCTCCGGCAATGAAGGAATATGCTAGTGACAATGATGCACACAAGTGGGGTAGTTTTAGTATGGGAAGACAGAAAACAAAGAACCATGATCCATGGAGGTGGAGGAGAAGGAGGAGTATAAGGGAGAGATGGGTGGTTTTGGAAGGAGATAAAGCAGGTAATAAATTTTGTAACAATGAAAAGAATATGGAGGAGAAAGATGAGAGTAATGATCATGGGATTAGTGGGGAAAGTAGTGATCATGGAGGAGTGAGGGTGATAACAAGGCCAAAAGGTGGAAAGAGATCTTTGTGCATGGACATGGAGGAAATAAAGGCTTGTAAAGATCTTGGGTTTGAGTTAGAGAATGAGAAAATGGTGGAGATGCCTTCTCGTCTCTCTCTTTCCAATTCCACACTCGATACTAGCAGTGGTGGCAATTCACCCATTGCCAATTGGCGAATCTCTAGTCCTGGTATGTATCAATCTATTTTTAATGTAATGATTTTCATTCCACACTATAAACTCTAATGCTACATTTTTTTTCTTTCTATATGTATGTATAAACCAATAGTAATTCATGTCTGATCAACTTGTTTCTCGAAATTGCATTAGGTGACGATCCACGAGATGTGAAGGCACGTCTCAAAGTGTGGGCACAGGCCGTAGCTATGGCGTCTGCTTCCAAATATAATTGAGTTTCATATCAAACTTCCTCTTTTTGGCCTTCGAGACTATATTATGTATGATCCTAGTTTTTGTTTGTTTTAAGGTTTTTGGTCACTTCTTCCCCTTCAAAGTTTTTGAGTTTTCCAATTAGCATCCCCTTTTTGAGTGCTTTGCACTTTTCCCTTTGTACATTTCCACGCTGTGTATAAAGGAAGTGGTTGAAGATGAAGCTATTATAATGAAAGAGAAAACAGAGTACATATAATGGAGGCAGAGTGAGGGAGTTTTCGATACATGGAGTCTTGATTGCTTTTAATGCTCACTAAATTGTCATTTAGAAGTATCAGGTCATCCATCTTCAGTGAGATTCATTTTCCTCTGATGGGAGTTGACACTACAGAAATTCACCTCCCTTTAGTTTGTTCTGTCTTTGTAATCTCAGGACCTTCATGTTTAGCTTTGCGCATATTATACATACTTTTCGCAAATGTATTGCAAATTCTTTTATTTGTGACGTCTGTTACATTTCGGTTATCAGTGAAATAATGCTGCGATACGATAGAATAATATTAAGCATATGAATCAACCAAAGGAAGACATTACTGCAGTACCTTTATAATCCTAAAAATTAAGATGTCACGGGCATCCATTGGAACAATAAATAATAATAAAAAAAAGGCAAAAACACCATTTTGGTGTTCAAACTGTACATTTTGTCCACAATATTTTTTTACAGTCAATTACATTCTCAATGTTTCATATTTTGATAAAATTTGTTTTTTCAATAAATTAACATGCTTCATCCAATTTTTCAATTTAAATTAGGATTTGAATTTATTTTTCTTTACCTTACATGTCATTAACCTAGAAAACTTGCCTATTGCTTTATGTGGTACCATAATGAACTAATTTCTCATCTTTCATCTGAGATGGCAAGATGTTAATTAGGAACAAACGAATCTGGAAAAAAATAGAAAGATCACCAAAATTTAATGCGTGTTAATGAGAAATGGGGACAGATCTCTGTGGTAGATTGGCAACTTAGCCAGGTCCAATAATTTGACAATAATTTCTTTGATGTTGATGATAACATGTGGTCTTCCTGCCATGCCACCGATTGCAGTCCTTTTCTTCCGTAAGAAGTGGTTAGCATTGTTTTATGGATGGTTAATGAGCTCAGCCACTGTTAGAACTTAGAAGCTAAAACAGTTAAATTGTTGATAAATGATTTATACATAGAACAAAACATAATAGGGTCAAAGCACAACTCATTCTCTAATTTTCTTCCTATACTAATCTCGCACTGTTTATTTTTATGGCAGATTAACAGTGTAGGGAATAAGTCTTTTAGATGTTCCACAAAGAAACTTCAACAATTGATTCATAGTAAGAATCTCCAGATCAATTCAATGAAGTGTTATGCTATTTATACACTCATAACTTCACTACATCAAGTTAATTTTAATAGGCTTTCCATTTTTGACACGGTTCGGATTCCGTAACAAAAACATGGTAAGTTCACAAGAACTATTTCCATATTGAATTGAAGGTCCGAGGAAGTACCTAGGAAGTCCTAGATGGAGAACTGACAAGATCAAGAATTGCTCAACATGTAATTGGCAACAAGACACTTAACAGTTAGCATATATAGGGGAGTCAAAGTCAATCTCACGGACTGCGAATATACCATGACAGATGTATCATCACTGCAAAGGAGGAAGATGACTATATGAGAATCTCAGTTCAATCTCACAGGATTTTGAAACAAGGCATTCAGATTTCAGGGGAATTAAAAATTAGACCTTGGGGTTTGGGGATCCACCATGGGCAGTGTATCATCACTGCAAAGGAGGAAGATGCAAAATTTCATTACAACCTCACTAGAATTTGAGAGAATGCATTCACAACTCACAAGGACCAAAAAAAAAAAATCAACCTTGTTGACTGTGAGCCTACTCGGGTAGATGTATGGTCACTGCAAAGGAGGATTTTGTCAATTGAAGTCATGGAATGTGGGAAGACAATCAGAAATCAGAATGTGCTACATAGATTTCTATTCTATGGTCAGGACATTCTGCCAATGAAGCATAATTGATAATACCCAGAATCCTAATAGTAAATAGCAAGTGTCAGAACTCAAAAACCACTTTGTATGGTGCCTTTCCAAGGCCAGGTTCTTCGGTCATTTGTGGAATCACACTTCAGATTTTTGGGTCTTCTCAAGCAGATGAAACCTACTTGCAATTTTCTTGGATTATTACAGCTAAAAACAGACAAATGAAACTTACTAAAAAATGATAGACTAGACTTGCCAGCGAAAATGATTATAGATTTAATTATTCAAATCCTCATGGTCTTTACCATAACCAAATAATGAATGTTACAGTACATAAATGGCAATGACACAGATGATGGGCTAATATATATAAATATGATATCAAACCATGGTATGAGGAGACAGTAAGTTGTTCTCACTCACTTAAAGACCAGATTATGGCAGGTCTTGTCACAGGGGTAAGCACAGTCGATAGCTTTGACAGATTGCCGAGCAAAATACCAGTCTCCAACAGCTAATGCGATTGGCTGCAAAATAAAATATTCAGATCATTGTTTTCTACTAAAAAATTAAATAAGAAACAGATATAATCATGCAGCTTATGTAGCAGTTAATTAATGTGAGGCTTTATAGTCATGGAATTAAAGGGATACATCGTTGCATCCCAAAAACACCCAAATTTGGTAATTAGGTTCATAGAAACCAATATTCTCAAGCATCCCAGATATTTCTGCGCATGCTAATGGACATACTTTCACATTAATAGAAGTGTCTGAATTTCCAGGCAGGAATTAGTAGCTGCTACTTGCTAGGATTTTAACTCATAAAATGGTGCTATTCACGGAGGTTGTATTGAATTATTCTAATGTCATTTTCTTCTATCTATTCAAAGCCTTTCTAGAGACGTAGTAGTGACTCAGTTTAACTGAAGTCTCCAAAATATCCATTATCTAGCTTTTGAACGATTTTCTACGCCCTAACAAAAGGAGAGACTTAGTGCTTCAAAGTCCACAAAAGAACTAATGCGAAATTTCACCTTAAAATTTCTGTAATGCCAATATACTGTTTAAGGGGCATAGAATTCAATTAGGGCATACCTTCTTGTTAATTAGGGGACAGTCGTCAGCAAACCATGTATCCTGTCTCTCAGATTGGCAATGAGCAAAACAAGAATTTATGAACAATCCAGTATGAGATGACATTGAGAACTCCTTCACGGCATTAAGCATTTGATTTCTGAAGTCTGCTTCAAGGGAGAGAAACAAAAACTTAAAAGAGGATATCAAACATATTGCATACATAAAATCAGCTGCTGCTCACAAGTCACATTGTAGATATTTAAAATCACCTTGCAGAAACTGAATTTGAGATGAGTTACACTTTGCATGGTTTGATTTGCAGTCATTCCAAGAGCCATGGGGATCACAAGAAGGAGGGGCTAAACTGGATTGAAGCTGAGCAAAACAATCACAAGATATTTCTGCTTAAAATAGCTTCCATAGAGGAGTCCACAAATGATCATAATAGATAATAATTGCTAGTCCTAGCATTTTTTGCCCTAGGGATTTTGGCTTAAACAAAAATGACCTGGTAAATTGAACTTTAAATTACTATTTGAGGCAACCGGGCAAATTATTGTATCAATGAACTTAAAGTTACTATGTGCACGTGATAGCACTTTAAGAACAAATGAAGTTCTTGCAGCGGTTAAATAACCAAACACAAGAATAGAGCAGAAAGAGCATATCAATTAGTTTTACCTGCCATGCATCATAGGCTGCATTGAGTAGAAACAATGGGGTTTCAACATGTTGGATCAAATTCTGAGGAAAGAAGCACTGAAGAGCGTCCACATATTAAAACATTGCGTGTCTTAGTAATATCAAGTAATGAATAGCAAGATACTTAGAAAAATAGAATTACCGAAGTTGGATCCAGTTGGTTGAGACAACTTTTTGGTAGGTTCTTTTGCACTCCCTGCATTTCAAAATCATGTTCTTATGGTATAATTCTATCAATTCTCCTTACATTAAAAAAGTGATACCACCAACAGAAGAGTTTACTGATGCAGTGGACCATAGAACTAGAATCTTTCCGGTCAGAATTTATTTACCACATAAAACTACCTGTAACTGAACCACACCCCCAAACAGATTCCTCATAGTGCGTCCACCAGCTACATCAATTCTGCATGATTGAACAGAACATCAATAAATATCTAAGTTTCTAAGCATATACGCTAAGAATCATATCAAGCAAAATATATCTTACGCATCAAGGAAAAACCCCGCATCACCCAAACATTTCACATTGGTAGATGCTGGAAACAAGGCCCGGAATTCATCACAGTGAATTATGGATGCCAGACCACCAGCAGAGCATCCAGATTGAAGGGCCTGAAATACATCACTGAGTTAACATTCATATATATCGTGATTAAATCGTAATATATAGAGACAGGAGAAACCTGGTTGGCATTCTTCATTCCCTTGGACATTAATTCCTCCATAGCAGCCAACCATATTTTTTGTCCTCTAAATTGAAGCTTTGCGGCCTGCAAGCAGAAACAAAGTCCAAAACCATTTATCAAAACAATAATAAAACCAGGAACAGAAGAATTCTCCCATCAAAATGATTTGGTTAGCAACTGATAAGAAACAAGGAGCCATTATACTATAGAAGTCATTTTCACAAGAGGCAAACATTAGATTTGTGTGAGTACTAAAACAACTAAGAGGAGATAATGTCCTATACTCTTACTGACCTCATCCTGACCGTCTCCACTAAAAGATGCCCCATCACAATACCGTACTTTGACTCTGTTCCAGTTGAAGAAATCTGTGAAAAGATTAGGTCCAAAAAGTTAACAATAAACAGACTTAATTAAATGTGTGTGTGCGTGTGTGTGTGTGTTTGTCTCAACCTCCAAGATTAAAGATTTAACACTAAGATATATTAGGGTGAAGGAAAGAACCAGGGTTTTCTTCAGCTTTATTGCTCAAAATTCCGGTGAATGGTAATTGCTTTTCCATGAATTTTGAGGAGCCACGGCGTGTAGTTTTTCTAAAAACACAATTTTTGATAGTGTTACACCAACCTCCACCCTGAAGTGAGGCACAGCTAGGTAAGTCAGGTACTCAACAAAAAGCATGACTAATAGCCATATATGACATAATTGCATTAATCCATGTAGGTAATTATATTATAAAGCCAATTTCTGAATATAGGCCAACTACAAGCTAGAACATTGTAGACATGATCAAAACTACTAAACCTTGAAATTATATTTATTAAGATTTGAGACCCATAGTGAAACTACTTGGAAATTCCTTCACATACCTCCAGTTGAATGAGCCAACTATTCTCACCAGATCCAAATCCACGGTGCAAGTGGTAACCAGGCAGTGTCCCATCTAAACAGACTGGCATTACAGACAAATATACAAATCTTAGGGGCACATTTGAAATTAAGATTTATATGCATTTGGATCAGTCTTTACAACAAACTAGGCTCTCTTATGTTAAGGATGCTATCTGAGATGCATTATGTTAAGGATGGACTTCAAGAAACCAATCACAAGTTCGAAACAGAATTAACTGCAAAAGGGACACACTTTTTTTTTCTTGATATAAGCTAATTGATCTTTAAGTCCAACTATTTCAGTTACGAAGCATTCAAGGTGAACTATGTTGAAATGGAATGTTAATAACTAGCAATTGATGTCTAAAACCCTCAACCCAGTAAATCAAAGATTACAACGAAAAGAGCATGACAGTTCGGAAAATAGTGGATTCATTGATCCAATGCATTGCAAACTCAGGCTACAGCAGAGTGGTTTATGACAGAAGCCAACATTTGAATAATTCCATTCAAGTAGCTTCCAGAAAAAATAAGATCAGAGCTATTGCAATATCAAGGAGTGAGTATAAATAGGCAAAATAAGAAACATAAAGCAAAATAAACGAGTAGAAATAACAAAAAGAAAGGGGGAAAAGGTTAAAAAGATTGTTTTTTTCAAAAAAAAAATGAAAGAGAGAAAGAGGGAGTGATACCAGCTCCTTTGGAATCGGCTCCTTGAATAAGAGTGAGGGGGACCATGAGAGGTTGGGGTTGTGAGGGAGATTTTGCTGCGACGATATCATTCTCTAAAAAAGAAAACACAGAATGTGTCTCAGATCCACTGGAGATAACCCCAGAAACGAAGCAAGAAAACCCAATGGCTATCAAAATCAGCTCCATTTTCATGTTTGCTACAACTCGAGAACTTTCAGGCTCTGTCTTTATTCACAACCAACAAGAATATAATAAAGCTCGAAGCTTGAAGACAGGCTCTGTTTGCTCATTCGACCTAAAGAACAACGTTGGGTTTCGTGTCGGAATTTGATTTAAAGAACTGATCCTTGTGGAACCTTAGCTTACTGTTAATAAAATAATTTACCTTTATGTTTGCGAACTTTAGCTGATCCATTCTCTTCTTTTATTGGGAAAGGAGCGGAACAAACAGAGTAACAGACAGAGACTCATGTCTGATTGACATCGGCTTATTTTTAGTAATTATTATTTTTATTTTTTTATTTTTGGCCGAAATTTATAATTTATATTTGGGTAAATTACACTTTG
>QANZ01005180.1:12348-76195 GCA_003254925.1 Chamaecrista fasciculata
CCCGCAAAAATATTAAATAAAAAATAAAATTAATTTTTATTTAGTCGAAATTATATTTTAATATCACAAATAATATTATTTTTACAATTTGGTCAATTAATAAATTTTTATTCTCAATTTAGTCCATAAAAAACAAATTGTGAATGACCAAATTAAAGAAAAAAAATTTAAGAGGGACCAAATTTTTTATAAAATAAATATATAAAAAATAAAAAAATTTGTATGGGCCAACCCGCCAACCCAACCCAAACCAACCCGCCACTGTTTGGTTTGGGTTGGTTTGGATTGACTCAATTATTTTCTTTAGCCCAACCCAACTCAATCCGCCAAATAAATTAGTGAGCCCGAACCAACCCGCCCTAAACTCAACCCAACCCAGCCCGTGAACACCCCTAGTTCTATTACCAAATAAAAAGTTTTATTATAATTCATTTACAAATTGACTTTCTTTCTTGGATTATATCCTCATTTTTATTAGGCTAAACTTAATGTCTTATATCTTTATTTTATTGATCAAATTGTTACTAATACATCACTATTTGGGCGTACGCCTACTAGGCCTTCACCCCAGGCCTCTTTTCCCCTCCAAACCCTTTAAGGCGCACTCGAACCAGTCGAGTGTCCCTTCGCACACTTAAGGGCGACCGTCACCCATCCAGGATAAGGGCGCACGCTCAAAGCTTGACACGCAATCAACCACGATTGTCCCGCTCCGCAATTCTCGGTCTCCATCCTCGCTGGTGGAGATCGTGGGTCACGGACTTGGTCACACCCACGATCTCTAGTCCGCTGGCGCCCGCCTTGTAATGCGACACGCATTCACCCACGATTGCCTTGCTCCGCAAATCTCGGTCTCCACCACCCTCGCTGGTGGAGATCGTGTTCGGCTACATGGTGCGCCCCGCGCGCTGACCACCACTCTCACCCTGCTCTATAAATAGCGCTCAATCCAGCAGACAAAGGTTAGACACTTCTTACTCACCAGAATTCTCTTGCTCTCACATCTCTCATTTTCTAACTTGAGCGTCGGAGTATTCTTCGCAGGGCCCTCTTGTAAAGTTCTTGTAGGTACTTAGACATTCAAGCTTGCTCTTACATCCCACACTTGTGAACTAGGTAAGCCTGCCATTTTTTCAGTTTATCAGTTACTATTCTTTTTTTGGTTTAAACCAAAATATTCACCATTAGAAAATGCTTCCTATATCCAAAGTCAAGGTTTGAACTCTCGTCATTTAGTTAAGGGATTAATTGAAGAACCCCAAGGTCAAATTCGTTATCTTTTTGTTAGAATGAAGGATATAGGGTATAGCATGATATCATTTTTATTTTATACATTTTATGAATATATGAGTTCCACTACTTATATTAAAGCTATTTATTTACAAAAACATATTCACTTAATAAAAAACTTTCTTTAATTATTAGATTTGATATTTTTTCCCTTAATCTTTATTAAAAAATATATATATGAATGATGAAAAAAGCAAATACCCGTGTCATACATGAGTCATAATCTAGTATTTTAATTAAACTTCAACTAATCATAAAAATATTCAATTTATGACTTGATAATTGAATTAAATGATGTAATAAATAATAATTATATTATTTTAGGCCAAAGTGAAAAGTTTCAAATTAGTTCTTTATGTATGAGGTAGACTTTAAATTGGTCAAAAAAAAAAATTTAAATACGGTCATATTCCTCTCATTTCAAGTTTAAATGTGATAAATTTAAATTGAGTACCAAAAGTGGATGACTTGTTTTATAATTAAATAAGTGAAGTTGGTCATATCTCTCTCTTTCTAAATCTAAATGCGACGAATTTAAAATTATGTATTAAGTTTCGTAGAGTTATTTCTCTACCAAGTTTGATCGTTAGAAAATGAAGTCGAATTGCGTCTTTGAAAGTAGGTTTTGGACCAATTTGAATCATAATATAAACATGTAGGACGAATATGAAGCAAATGAAAGATGAGGGGCCAATTTGAAATCTACCCTATACATAAGGGAGCAATATGAGACTTTGGCCATTATTTTAAATATAAATAATATAAAAAATGTGTATTATTTTAATTTTTTAAAACTAAATAGTATATCATTTTAATTATTTAAAGACTAAATGTGTATTATCATTTAATAATTAATATAAAATTTAATGACCAAAAATATACTTTTGCCTATTAGTTATTTATTGTTTGTTTTCTAAGGGCAAAAGTATTTATTTCGTCATCAAACTTTACACCAATTGTCGATTTTGTCTTCAATTTTTTTTGTTGTCAATTTTATCACCAATGTTTTATATTTTGATCAATTTTGTCCCCAAAACAAAACAAAACAAAAAGGCAAAAGTATTAATTTTGTCCCCAAACTTTACACCAATTGTCAATTTCATTCCTAATCTTTTTTTTGCCATCAATTTCGTCCCTAATGTATCACATTTTAGTCAATTTTATCCTTTGACTAATTTCTTTTAATATATTAACAACAAATTGTATCATGTTTTTCAATCTGAATTAAAATTTGAGTTTTTTTCTATCAATTTTACATTATATATTATTAGCACGTAAATTCCGTTAATAATATTTAGTTAAAGTAAGAGCAAATAATAAAATTAACCAAAATGTAAAAGATTGAAGACGAATTTGACAAAAAAAAAATTGTAGACGAAATTGAAAAATTTGAGGACGAAAATAGATGAAGTAGCCACTAAGCACACCCAAAACCCCTATTTGTTCTTCTACTTTGCTCGAGCGTAGAACCTTTTCAACTTTTCCTTTCTTCCATTCTTCTCTTCACTTTCCCTCTCTCTCTCTCTCTCTCTCTCTCTCTCTCTCTCTATATATATATATATATATATAATATGGATCCTCGAACAGAAATAGAAACCTCATCTTCACCTCCGTCTTCGTCTCCGTCAGTCTTCACCGTCGATGCGAATCTTATGAACATGACGTTGTCGGATCTGTTTTCCAGGCTTCAGAAAGCAGAATCCGAAGAAGCCAGGCTCAAAGGCGAGCTTGGGAAGAAGGCGAAAGAGATTTACTTGCTTCACGAGAGAATCAAGTTTGAGAGTTTTGATAGAAGGAAATTCGAAGAGGAATTGAAGGAGCAACACGAAAAGTCGTTGAAGGAGAAGGAAGAGGGATTCGAGAAGTCGTCGGGAAAACTGAAGACGAAGATTCGCGAATTGGGGGAGGAATTGAAGAAACGAGAGGAAGAATGCGAGGAAACGAAGAAGCTATTGGAAGATGGGAAGAGGAAGGAGAAAGTGGCTGAAGACGTGATTTCAGAGCTCAAGTGGAAGATTGGTGAATTAGAGGATGATAATCGCGAGCACGAGCAGACCTGGAAGACAAAATTTCTAGAGTTGGAGGAACGAATTTCGATCTTACGGACCGATTTTATTGAAGCCTCTAAGAAGGATGCTAATGATAGCGACGAGAATGATAGTCATGTGATTATCAGTCATGCAGCAGGTATGGGGAAATTTCAAAAGCTTCTGTATATATGTGTGTGTGCTAGATATATATTATACACTGCTAAGCATGTTTGAAATGTGATTGTTGTATGTATTGAGAAGTATGTACTGTTCTTCCTAAATATGTTTATAAATATAGAAATCTGGATAATTTATATGCTAAGTATCATAGTAGGAGTCAGCATCTGTTTTCTGTGGGTTATGATATCAGAGTCTGTATCCATCATCTTAGTAGCTTATATGGAAAAATCAGCATAGGAACTTGTATGGATGGTAGGTTTCCTAATCTCTCTTTATGTGCTGTTCTTTACTAATTAAAAAAAAAAACAGTACACAAGATGGAAGTAAATATGTTGAAGAAAACATTACTTATTTATTATTATGCAAGTCAACTTAAAAAATTTATGGTTGAAACCAAAAAAAAGACTGCTCAGGTGCGACTTTATGGACCTAAATTTTGTTGGGAGATATAATTTTCTTCCCTTTTTGATTTTAGCTTATTTTCGTAGACTGCATAACTTTTATGATTTCTTTTTTGGCCAATCATGTTTATGGTTACATAACTTTAGTCCAATGCTTCTTCTTTTCCCTGAACAGCTTTGGTTAAATGAATTTGGGGAATAAAAGCAAGAATGTTTATGTGAAACATGACTCTTAATCTTGCTTCCCTTTTATGTAAGATGAGGATGTCAAGATTGAGTTTGTAGGATCATATAAGATCGAGATCCAATTGTGCCTAGCCTTGTCAAATCATTTTGAAGATTGTAAATACATAGAATCGTGATAGGATCACGATCAAGATCATAAGATCCTTAAGATACTAGCAACTTTTTTTGGTTCTAGAACTAAAATGCAATTTAGGTGCAATCTTTCTTATTTGGGGAGAAAAACACAAATAAAACAGAACTTAAAGAGCATGATGGTTTTTCAAATTAGGTAGAAACTTTGTTGTTGTTTGTTATCAATTGTTGTTCGTCATTATCTGTTGTTTATTAATATCCATCATCATCTGTGAGTAATCAAGTATCTCTTGAAATTCAAGACTCTAGTTATCTTTCTTCTTTGTTCTTCAAGTATTATGAATCACTTGCTATTCTTCAATTTCTAAACAGTAATTATTTGGTTAGACTTTCAAAACCTCAATTTTTACTTGTAGACTTGTAATGCTGTTGTGTGAAATCTCTATTTTTAATTGTGACCAAGTATTTGTCGATCACTGTCAAATAGTTTGCTATTTGGGAATAAGAAGTGAATTTAATAATTAGAATTCTTGATTATTATGTTATTTAAAAAATTGATTCACTTATATCCAATATTCCGATTTGATCTATCTTATGATTGGAAGTTTCTAAGATCTCGGTCATAATAACCTTATTTAACATCACAGTTCGAGAGTGAGTTTCTTGTGGATGGCGTTCTGTTTGATTTCATATCTCAACTTTTGCTCTATAGGGTTTCCTTTTCTTTCTGTTATCTCTCATTTTTTTCTCCCGGCTTATTAGAAGACACTCTAATCCTCCATTCTTTAATTTCTTCCCCATCCCTTGGTGATACTTTCTTCTATAAAAGCAAGATTAAATTGATGGCTTTCTGTACATATTATCTGATTCTTTATGAAAGCATAGATCTTCAAACACATACACAATTGACCTTCATCTTTCTGTAAACAGCTGAAGCAACTGCCATTATTTTTTGTCAGAATACCTTCACTCAACAACTCAAACTTTTGAGTTGATTTTTAACACGATATTATCATAACTTCAATAATAAGTGGTTAATGGATCAATCTTTGGCAACATTAAATTGTTCACAGGCTTTGATAATCATTCTATTTAGATGACGGAATCTAACGTTGTTCATTTCCCAAGCTTTTGCATCCAAATTTAGTATTAAGCATCTCTAATAAAATGATTTTTCTATCTCTCTTCACAAGGGGCAACAGATGAACAAGACAAAACTTCTCGAAATGGGCTTGCACCTTTATCAAAAGCAACAACAATAGATGTGAATGGAAGTTTGAAAAGGAAATTTGAGTCGAGAAATATATTGGATGACTATGATATTTATGTGAGTTCCACCTCTTCTTCTTCGTCTTCTGAATGTGACGGGGAGGAAATTCTTAGGAGTTGTAGTCGTCTTCTTGGTGATTCAATTCATCAAAGTAAGAAAAGGTAGGCTGAGAAAATAGTTATTTTTATATAATAAGCTCTATTGTATATTGTATTTTTATTCTTCCCAGAGTTAGCTTCTTATCACGCAAATAGATGTGTATTTAATATCCAATGTAGTAAGATCTGGATTCGGATTATCTCATGTATTTCACGTTGGGGTGTATTGCATTTTGTATTTTTTTTTACTCCTAAAATTTATAGGGAAAAGATATATATATCATATCCATAATGATAAGTAGTTATTATTGTGTATGTTTTCACTATTCACAGGGAGTGATTGTACTATTTTATAGGTTGTAAATTGTAATGTGTAATGTGATTGTGGTACATGAAGATAATAATGCTCCTAGAGTCCGTGTACTATATGCAAGTGTGCTTCAATTGCCTCCTAACTCTGTTATGAGTAAATGGTTTCTGCATAAGTATGTGAAGGATAAAACCCGGTGGTCATTTAAGAATGGTTCTTGTACCTTGTTTGTTTGGAAAAATGTTGCTAATAACATGAATTTAATAACTGATCATCTTTTCTGGACTGTGTTGGGAATGGACATAGTATTATTAATATGTCAAGTAGGTTTCGGATAGCTCCATTGCCTTCCAGGGCTGGTTCATATGTGGCCTCTACGTTGGTTAATGATAGTTGCAGTGGCTATGAATTATGATTGTAAATCAGGGTACCAAGCACTTTGCCATAATGATTGGACAAATAATTCAGAAGCTCATTTAGTTTGGAGAATAATAATTCATGATGCAATTCTAGTCATTGAGACCCTGCAAGTATCATCATATTCCTATTACAGGTGGTGGATGAGTTTTTTGTGGTGCTAGTGAAGAAACTAAGGATCATCTCTTTTAAAAGCATGTTATGATGGGACCTCACCAATAAAAATACTCCCAAGAACAAAAAGGAGGGCAAAGGAATATAATGGGGACTGGGGAGCATATTATATTAAAGAGTAAACTAATAATTTGGTCCCTAAAAAATCACCGAGTTAACAATTCGGTCCCTAAAGCATTGAAATGTATAGTTTGGTCCTTGAAAGATCAATATGGTATATTAATTAGTCATTTTTATGGACTAAATAGTATATCGTTTCAATCTTTCAGGTACTAAAAAGTATACCATTTTGATTTGTTAGGGACTAAATTGTACATTTCAATCTTTTTAGGATCGAGTTGTCGATTCCGTGATTTTTCAGACCAAATTAATAGTTTACTCTATATTAAAAGTAGTGATGGGCAAAGGTATAGGTTGGAGCAACATGGGCATAAAAATACTCTAGGCGTGGGTGGGTGCAATTTTGTGAATTTTGTCTGCATCTCAGTCCTTCTAAGTGTGTTTTGGGTATATCCATACACTATTAATTGTCATATTTTCAATAATATAGTGCAGGCTTCTAACATGTTATCGGATGAAGCCTTGAGAGTTTGTAAAAGAGAGATCAAAAAGTTGGATCAGCAAAACCTGATGGAGGAATTTGTAAAAGAGAGTTTAAATTTGTTGATGTCTCAAGATGTAATTAACTTACTCTATCTTTATGGCCCAAGAAGAAAAAACAATTAACTTAGTGGCTGGGGATTGTGATTAGGATAAGGTGATTATTATATGTTGAAGTGCTCTTAGCCCTTTGTCAGCTTTTAATTTTTTTTTGGGATATTAGATGTTCTTCATTTTCCAAGCTTCTACTAGTTATACTCTTATATATATATATATATATATATATATATATATATATGCACACCTAGGAAGCATGGACACTGACACGGACACGGGACACGGACACAGCGACACGCTAGACTCTCAAAATTACGCGACACGACACGACATATATTTATATATAAAAATAATTAAATATTCATAATTTTTAATGAAAAATTTAAAAATTACAAGTTTTATTCATAATATATGTCATATGTATTATTATTTTCTCTTATATGTTATGTTAAAGTCACAAAAAGTTGATTTATATTTTAAAATTTATGAATATGTGTCGTGTCAGTGTCGTACGGGTGTCGGACACCGACACATGTCCGACACGGCGACACGCCCTAAAAATGAAGTGTCCATGCTTCTTAGGTGCACACATATGTATATATTTATTATTTTATAAAAAAAAATCTAGATACAGTAAGCTTTATTTAATATTTGTTTTGTATATATATTTAGAATTCACAGTTCAACGAGATTTAGACTTGAAATGAAAGAGATACGAGTAATTTCACTCGTTTAATTATGAAACGAGCATGTCATTATTAAAATTCGTTTTGATATCGTTTGTTAATGATCTTAACTAAGTGAAAAAATGACTCATCAAAACAATTTTTAAAACGAGAAATGTGATTTTGGGACTAAAAGTAAAAAAATATGGAAACATATCAGACTAATCTAAAATAAATAAAACATTTAGGACTTAGCTCAAAATTTATCTCATACGTTTGAAATCAATTTGAATATTCAGCTCTATTTTTTTAAAAAAAAAAACTCTCTTTCGCTCTTCTCTTCTCTCTTTCCACTCTTTTTTAAAACAAACTTAATTATTACAATTATAATTTAATTTGATTTGATTATAAATGCAAACGAACTGAGCCTATATTAGATAGAAATAACTAATAAGAGATGCAACAAGAAAACAACAGTACAACTTGAACAAAACGACAAGGAATAAAAGACAACCATAAACTGAAGTCTCTAAAGCTTTGTTTGAATTGAAGATATCGAGGAAGAACGAAAGGGGAGGGAAGAGGTTTGAGACCTCTTCTTCCACAAATTACAAATACTCCAAATTAGGATATTTTGGAGGAGAAACTACTTTCCCAAACAAAGGGAAGAGTAGAAATGAAAATGGAATGGAAAGCTTTTGTAGATGATTTCCCATTCTTCAACTTCATTCTCATTTTGAGCAAACAGACTGTGTACTGGGATTCACTCCCAGCAACCCAGATATAGGCCACTTGTGAGCATTTCATATATGTCAGTCAAAAACATAAAGGGCAAAAGCACTCTTTTAATCTCCAAATTTTACATAAATTTTTTATTTCATCCCTAACGTTTTTATGCTATTAATTTCGTCTCGAATATTTTACAATTTCGTCAATTTTATTCTTTGACTAACTTCTTTTTCTATCAGTTTTACATTACATGCCATTAGCTATGCAGAATCTGTCATTAATATTTAGTTAAAGTAAGAGTAAATGATGAAATTGAAAAAAATATATATGAAATATTGAGGATTAAATTGATAGTAAAACATTATTATGAATGGAAATAAAAGTTGATATAAAGTTTGAGAATAAAAAAATGTTTTTGCCATATACAATTGACGGAACATAGAGAAAAATAAGAGAGAAAGAATAAAGAGAGTTTAAGAAGAAAAAACAAAATCTAACCACATGAGTGTGGCTATTTGACTTAATGGTGGAACAAAAATAATAATTTGAGGATCAATTTGAAATAAAAAAATAATTTAAGATTAAAACAAATTGATTTGATAATATGAAGACTAATTTTACTATTTGACTTAATTTTTTTTAAGAGAAAATTTATTTGATTTCTGAATTTACATGGAGTCACCTAATCAGTCCTTAAATAATCGAAATATACGATTTGGTTTCAAAAACATTTACTTTCACTTATCAACTATTTGGTCCTTAGTGACGATTTGGTCCCTAATTTTGAACTAAATTTATACTATTTGGTCCTTGAATTTGACCCAAGGACAAAATCATTGACTATTTCAATATTAGAGATTGAGTAGTATATTTTATTTATTCAGAGACAAATTAGTTGACTCGGTATAAATTCAGAGACCAAATACTAAGTTTTCTCTTTTTTAAAAAAATGATATAAAAATCAATAAAATATAAATAAATATAATAAAAATAAAAATAAAATTATTTTGGTCCCCAAAGAAATTATGAATTAGTACTAGATAAGAAAGTTCAGTGATTTTTATATTTTTATGGAAATATATTTTAAAAATTAACTCAACGTTTAAAGAAAACTGATATATTAGCCAAACAAGTATATAGTATAGCGTAAATTACACAGAGGGTCTTTGTGGTTTGGCCTATTTTGAGAAAGGGTCCTCGTGGTTAAAAAAGTGACAAATAAGGGACTGAGGTTTGCTCCGTTAACAAAAAAGGTCCCAGAGGTTTTTTTCGTCTAAAGTTACCCTTCCATGTGCCTTGCACGTGACCCCTATTCTAGGTTAAATTACATAGAGGGTCCCTATGGTTTGGCCTATTTAGAGAGAAAGGGTCCCTATGGTTTAAAAATACAAATAAAATTATGGGTAAAATAAAAATTAGGTACCTATGGTTAGGCCGAATCCCACATCACTGTCGTATGGTTTAAAAAATCTCACTTTGAGTACCTGAGACATGCACTGTTTAGCAATTAGGATACATGTGGTTTTGTTCTGTCAATTTTAATAGAAAATGCTGACGAGGGGCTCACATGACTCAGTGAAAAATCAAAATTTGGTCCACAAACTATTTGATAATTTTCATTTTGGTCCTAAAACAATTTTTTATTTCATTTTGGTTTTCAAACTTGTTCCGTTTTTTGTCGCAAAAATGTTATTTCATATGATTTACATTGCTATTTCTAACCTAAATAATTAAGATGAATCATTTAATTTCTCTATCAAATATAGGAGTGATCACGGACTGAGTCAAGCCAGACCCGGTAGACTCAGGCCAGGCCATCGGGTCTGACCGAGCCAAACTAGGCTACTTTTTTAAAAAAAAAAAATTATATTTTTTATTTAACCCATTTATTTATTTTATGTATTTTTTATATTTTTCTCACTCATACTCAAATACGTAATAATAAGTGAGTTGACAAAGAGAGGAAGAGAAATTTTCATTCTTAGATACAAGTTGGAGATAAATTTGTGGTTAATTTTTATCTCTAATTTATGACTAAGAATAACGGTGAAAATTATTATAAAATCACATTTTGGAGATCAAAATGGAAAATATGTGAAAGTTTTATGACCAAAATGAAACTTACCCCAGAGTTTGAGAACCAACAATGAGATTTTAACCTTGGAGTGGAAACCAACAACTAAGATGCAAGAGAAACCAACGGTTAAAATGCAATAGAAATCAACAGCTAAGATACATTGGAAATCGATAGCTAAGATTGTGTCACATCAACATTTTCCCTTAAAATTAAGGGAACAAAAACATAGGTACCCTAATTGCTAAATGACACATATCTCATGTAACCTAAAGTGAAAAATTTCAAACCACATGGGAGTGATGTGAGATTCAACCTAACCACATGTACCTAATTTGCCCTAAAATTATTTTGGTCCCCAAAGATAAATTATGAATTAAAACTAGATAAGAAAGTTCGGTGATATTTATATTTTTAATTTTTTTTATGGAAATATTTTTTTGAAAATTAACTCAAGGTTTAAAGAAAACAGATATATTGCCAATCAAGTATATACTAATGATGTAATAATATTATTTTGGCCAAAGTCCTATTTTGGTCCCCCAGTTATGTTCCTTGTTCCAAATAGGTCCCCCAGTTATTTTTTGTTCCATATTGGTCCCCTAGTTATGCAAAACTTGAAAAAGTTGGTCCCTCTAACGTTTTCCATCCATTTTTCCGTTAAAAAAAGAGGAAAAATAAACTTTCATCCCCAAAAGTTTTATTTTCTTATATTAAGGTCCTTTTCTTTTTATAATAGGATCAAAACATAAGAAAATGAAGTAAATTAAGATTTTAAGTGAATTTAACCGAAAACACAAAATAAATCTCTCTCACTCTCTCTCACTCTCTGATTCCCCTCCCTCTCTCTCTCTGATTACCTAAAGTATAACAGGCCTCAGTATTTCCGGCATCGGCACACTGTTTCAGAAAACCGGTGAGCAGAATCAGACCAGTTTTTCGCTCTAACCGCCATTGCTTTCGGCGAGGCCTTGGCTAATACCTGAGATTGCAGACCTAAACCATGTAATCTCTTACACATATTTCACAAAAACCGGGAGAGATACCAGGAATCCATGAAGCAACTCGCAACTGAGTACCGCCGGATGAGGGACGAATTGAAGGAGAAGGAAGAGAAATTCAACAAATCGATAAAAGAAATTGAAACTCAAAATCTCGCAATGAAGGAGGAGCAAGAGTTGTGCAACAAATCGATGAAAGAATTGGAAACTCGAAATACCGAGCTTACGGACAAAATGAAGAAGAAGGAAGAGATATTCAATAATTGGTTAGAAGGGCTACAGAGGAGGATTCGCGAATCAAGGGGAAAATGCGAGAAAAGGAAGAAGGAAGATGAGGAGCTACTAGAAGATGGGAAGAGGAAGAGAAAGAAGATGGAGAGACTATTTCGGAGCTCAAGAGGAAGATTCGCGAATTACAAGATGAGAATCGCGAGCTCGAGCAAACCTGGAAGAAGAAATTTTTGGGGTTGCAAGAACAAAAATGGTAATCGCCGCCAAAGAATTGTTGATAATGTTTATAGCAGTCCTGCAGTAGGTATGGGAATTCCACAAGCCTCTGCATATAATATATATATATATATATATATATGGTTTCTTTTATTTCTCCATGCTTATTAGAAGACACTCTAGTGCTCCATTGTAAGGAATCCAAAGTCAGAGAAGAAATAGAAGAAATAGAAGCAATAGAGAGTAATAGCGTGTATTATTATTGTAATCAAATGAGTAATGAATACATATATTTATAGTACAAATATTAGCTTAATAGCTGATAACAGAATTGGTTAATTACTCTTAACTATTTACAATCAGTTTGTTACTATTCCCTAACATCCCCCCTCAAACTTATGTGGGAGAAGGTTCCACATTAAGTTTGTCTCTCAGATATAAGAAGTGAGTATTTGACACTGTCTTTGTGAGAATCAGCACGCTGTTGTCCTGAAGGAATATGCATGATCTGTAGCTTCTTGGCAAACACTTAATCTCTAATAAAATGAAGGCCAATTTCTATATGTTTAGTCCTTGAATGAAATACTGGGTTCACTAATAATAATACTGCAGAAGAGACTTAATCCACATTATATATGTCAAAATTGTTGTCATAGCTCTGTATTCAGCCTTAGTGCTTGATCTGCTCACAGTAGTTTGCTTCTTAGAGTACCAAGTAATAGGATTTGCTCCTAGAAAGACACAACTACTTGAAGTTGATTTCCTATCATTTGGATCCGAGACCCAATCAGAATCTGTAAAAGCATGTATACAAAGAGAAATTGATTTCTTTAAATGCAAACCATAGTTTATGGTACCAGAAAGATAAATAAGAACTCTTTTAAGTGCCTTCCAATGAATATTTTTAGGACTTTGCATAAACTGACATAACTTATTTACAACATATGAAATTTCTGGTCTAGTTAAAGTAACATATTGAAGAGCCCCTGCCACTGTCCTATAGAGTTAAGGATCATCAAAGTCATCATCAATAAACCTGGAGAGCTTCTGACCTGAAACCATTGGAGTGGGCAGAGGATTGGGATTCTCCATTTTAGCTTTAGTTAACAAGTCTCTAATGTATTTAGCTTGAGACAAGAGAATTCCATCATGCATTTGTGTTATTTGGATTCCTAGAAAATAGTTCAATTGTCCTAGGTCTTTTAAAGCAAAATGAGTATTTAAGGTTTCAATAAAAGAGGCAATAAGTTTTGGAGAGTTACTTGTCACAATTATATCATCCACATAGCATAAAACATATAACATATCATTTCCAACTTCTTTAACAAAAAGAGAAACATCACACTTTGAGGCTCTAAAACCCAATTTTCCTAACCTTTCTGATAATTTGAGAAACCAAGCCCTTGGAGCTTGTTTTAAACCATATAATGATTTTTGCAGTTTGCAAACTAATGTTTTGTTTTGATGTTCAAAGCCTTGTGGCTGAACCATATTTACTTCTTCTTCTAAGTTACCATTTAGGAAAGCATTATTGACATCTACTTGATGTAGATGCCAACCTTTAGAGACAGCAATAGACAGTATAATTCTTACAATAGCAGGTTTTATGACTAGACTAAGACCCAGTTCGTTTGCGCTTTGATTATAATCTACTTTGATTATAATCGTAATAAGCATGTTCGTTTATGCTTTTTTCTGATCAAATTATAATCATGATTCTTTTATAATCAAACACACTCGTTTACACTTATACCCCTATATATATACCTATAATTACCTATATTCTAATACAATCAATCACCCATCTCAAGGGCAAATTAGTCATTTACCTCAATATAGGGCTAGTTTGTAAATACTTATTCTTGTATTGGGCTAAATTGTTTATTTTGCCCAAATAGTTTAGGAGTAAAATTGATATTTTAGCCATTGTTGTCTTCCTTCTCTCTCACCCCTCTCTATCGTCTCTCTCTCCATAGAGGCTGGATCTTCATCAGGCATGGCTGAAAAAATTCTCAGAAGAAAACTAGTTCATTTCGTTTCTCTTTCTTTGATTTACGAATTCGCAATTACACTAAACTCTACCATTCCGTATCAGCTATTATCAATTCTACAGGATCTGAAAATGTACATTGAACAATAGAAACTAAAAAATTTCTCTCTCACTATTCAAAGAAAATCAAACAAGAACAAGCTAAAAACTCTTGTCGTTTAACACAAAAGTCCCTCAAAGAATGAATTGGCACGTTTTCTTGACTTATCCTAATCTCCGATCAACAGAACGAAAGGGAGAAATAAAAATCACCAAAATCTACCAAAACTTGTCCTGTACGAACCGATCTATACTTTCCTCTAAACAAAAAAGAAAAATCACCAAAATCGGAGAGACGAGCATTGGTCACCGACAACGAAGAGAGGATCGCCGGAGTAGTCATTAAGATCGCCGCCGCGACGGAGCATGGTGGCGAAAATGAAGGGGAAAAGGCCAATGACCAATCGAAGGCCTTCTGATTGAAACGAGAGAGAGAGAGAGCGAACAAGAGAGAGAACGAGAGGGAGAGAGAGAGAGAGAGAGAGAGAGAGAGAGAGAGAGAGGAGAAGCAAAAATTATGCCAAATTTTATTTTTTGGGCGGGTCCGCTTGCTTTTGTGTTTCTCTCTCATCTTGTGTCAAATAGTGGACCATTTTAAAGCTTGGTTGATCGAATGTCAAGGCTTGGATTGAGATTTTGATACAATTTAGTCCATTCGGTCGACCATTTTATAGGCAAAAATGAGTTTGGTCGACCAAACAAAATAATCACCTCAAAAGTTACTCATGATTATAATCATATTTTCACGATTCTCGAGGAAAACAGTGACACAATCTGATTTTTTCAAAAGCAACAATCACATCCAAACACACTTTGATTATAATCAAATCACATCTTACTTTTTCCTACTTTTTCCTACTTCTACCCCTATACAATTTATCAATTTCATTACCCTTCTATCTACCAACCACAATCATTACATATCTATTTCAATAATTTCACACCAAATATTCAATTTTTATCCAAACACCAATACACAAATAATCAACTTTGATTATAATTATACTCTGATTATAATCAGAGCAGATTTTATTATAAATGTCTCAGCAAAGTCAAAACCAGGCCTTTGATTGAAGCCTTTGACAACTAGTCTTGCTTTTAATTTAGAAACTGACCCATCAGAATTTCTTTTGACTCTAAATACCCATTTACAATTTATGGGTTTTCTATTATCAAGAAGATTAACAAATTTCCAAGTATTATTTTTGAGCAGGACACTATACTCTTCCTGCATAGCTTTCAGCCAAGCTGGATCTTTAAGAGCTTCTGAAACTGATTTAGGCTTTGTAATATTGTCATTAGTAACTAAAAACAATTTTGATTTAATTTTATTTACTTATAATTTTAATTAGGTAGAAAAAATTATTCATCAAGAGTAATTTGCGGTTTCAAATTTGTTGCATTCTATGAAGCATGGACACTGACACAGACATGAACACAGTGACACGCTAAACTCTCAAAATTATACGACACGACACGGCACATATTTATATATATAAATAATTAAATATTCATAATTTTTAATGAAAAATTTAAAAATTACAATTTTTATTCATAATATATGTCATATGTATTATTATTTTCTCTTGTATGTCATGTTAAAGTCACAAAAAATTGAATTATATTCTAAAATTTATGAATATGTGTCGTGTAGGTGTCGTACGGGTGTCAGACACNAAAGATATGGCCAATCATTTCTCTATCTATAGTACCAACAAGAACTATTCTACTAGCTTTTCATGCATCCAATTTGGATTAATCAAAGAATAAGGACCAATTTGACTATTTAACTTATTTTCTTAAATAAAAGAATTAATACAAATACAAATGTTTTAGTCTCAAAAAAATTATAAATTAATACTATATAAGAAATTTCACTGATATTTATATTTCTAAAAATCTAATAAATATTTTTAAATAAGTTCTTTTATAGCACTAATTAGATAAACTCAATAATAAATATATCTTTTTTTTCGTAAATAAATAGATATATCTTAAAAAAATAACAGATATAACTTTTTTCCCCTTAACTTGTCAAGAAAAAGTACATATATTAAAATCAGAGTAAATTATTAATTTGGTCTCTAAAAGATTACTAAGTTTACAACTCTATCCTTGAAAGATTAAAATACACATTTAATTCTTAAAAGATAAAAAAAAATATTTTTTAATCCGTAAAAGATTAAAATGTATATTAATTAGTAAAAAGGATTAATATGTATATTTTTCTTATCTTTTAGGGACTAAAGTGTGCATTTCAATTTTTAAGTGATTGAATTGTTATCTCAGTAATCTTTTAAGGACCAAATTGTAAACTCGGTTTATGGTTTAATTATTGGATCATTGAAGTAAGTGGATGATTGAATTAGTTTTTCTCTTTTTATTTGTATTTTTTTGAACACCTTTAGAGCAAAAAGAACTGTGGGATTGCCTAAGATTGGTCACTTTGGGCATTTCAGAGTGAGAAAAGGAGAGTTTCAGAAAAAATGTGTTTTTGTTTTTAAAAAATGTCACTTTATTTTTTAACAAAAACAAAAATAATAATTTAATGATTAATTCAAATTAAAAAAAATTAAAATTAAAGNTAATTCAAATTAAAAAAATTAAAATTAAAGTAAAATTAATTCTATAGTATTCGGACTAATTTGACTATTAAAATTAAAATGCAATAGAAATCGACAGCTAAGATACATTGAAAATCGATGGCTAAGATTGTGTCACATCAACATTTTCCCTTAAAATTAAGGGAACAAAAACATAGGTACCCTAATTGCTAAACGACGCATATCTCATGTAACCTAAAGTGAAAAATTTCAAACCACATGGCAGTGATGTGAGATTCAACCTAACCACAGGTACCTAATTTGCCCTAAAATTATTTTGGCCACCAAAGATAAATTATGAATTAAAACTACATAAGAAAGTTCGGTGATATTTATATTTTTAAATTTTTTTATGGAAATATTTTTTTGAAAATTAACTCAAGGTTTAAAGAAAACAGATATATTGCCAATCAAGTATATACTAATTAATGATGTAATAATATAATTTTATATTTGTCTTTTCTTACATAACCGTATCTCTCCCTCTCCTTCTACAAGACTCCTCACTTTCCCATCAAGTTTCTCATTTATGGGCGCCATAGTCTTCTTTCTGAAGCTCATGAAACTTTTATCTCACTTGTCACTTTATTTTTAGTAAAAGGATTTCTCCTTTCTCGCTGCCCTAGATTGATGCTAATGTTGTAGATCGATTCGAAGTTCTAGCCAAAAATTAGATCGTAGCGGACAAAATTGTTTGCTGAGACACAATCTAAAACCCTCCTAGTTAGACGCGTTCTTATACACACAATCTATTGTAATATGGAGCCCGAACCCAAACAAGAAGCTACTGAGCTTCCATCACCGTCGACTTTCGACGTCAGCGCCGAACTTACAAATCTGATGAATCGGGTGAATCAGGCGTTACCGGGCATGTTTTCCGTGCTTGAAAAAGCGAAAGGCGAGATCGAGAAGAAGACGAAAGAGATTTACCTTATGGGTGAGAAAGTGAAGTTCGAGGAGCTGGATAAAAAGAAACTCGAAGGGAAATTGAAAGAAGAACTAAAGAAGAATGAGGAGAGATACCAGGAATCCATGAAGCAACTCGCAGCTGAGTACCGCCGGATGAGGGACGAATTGAAGGAGAAGGAAGAGAAATTCAACAAATTGATAAAAGAAATTGAAACTCAAAATCTCGCAATGAAGGAGAAGCAAGAGTTGTGCAACAAATCGATGAAAGAATTGGAAACTCGAAATACCGAGCTTACAGACAAAATGAAGAAGAAGGAAGAGATATTCAATAATTGGTTAGAAGGGCTACGAAGGAGGATTCGCGAATCAAGGGGAAAATGCGAGAAAAGGGAGAAGGAAGATGGGGAGCTAGTAGAAGATGGGAAGAGGAAGAAGAAAGAAGATGGAGAGACTATTTCGGAGCTCAAGAGGAAGATTCACGAATTACAGGATGAGAATCGCGAGCTCGAGCAGACCTGGAAGAAGAAATTTTTGGGGTTGCAAGAACAAAAATGGTAATCGCCACCAAAGAATTGTTGATAATGTTATATATATATATATATATATGGTTTCTTTTATTTCTCCATGCTTATTAGAAGACACTCTAGAGTACTAATATTAGCTTAATAGCTGATAACAAAATTGGTTAATTACTCTTAACTATTTACAATCAGTTTGTTACTATTCCCTAACATCCCCCCTCAAACTTATGTGGGAGAGGTTCCACATTAAGTTTGTCTCTCAGATATAAGAAGTGAGTATTTGACACTGTCTTTGTGAGAATCAGCACGCTGTTGTCCTGAAGGAATATGCATGATCTGCAGCTTCTTGGCAAACACTTAATCTCTAATAAAATGAAGGCCAATTTCTATATGTTTAGTCCTTGAATGAAATACTGGGTTCGCTAATAATAATACTGCAGAAGAGACTTAATCCACATTATATATGTCAAAATTGTTGCCATAGCTCTGTATTCAGGCTCAGTGCTTGATCTGCTCACAGTAGTTTCCTTCTTTGAGTACCAAGTAATAGGATTTGCTCCTAGAAAGACACAACTACCTGAAGTTGATTTCCTATCATTTGGATCTGAGACCCAATCAGAATATGTAAAAGCATGTATACAAAGAGAAATTGATTTCTTTAAATGCAAACCATAGTTTATGGTACCAGCAAGATAAATAAGAACTCTTTTAAGTGCCTTGCAATGATTATTTTTAGGATTTTGCATAAACTGACATAACTTGTTTACAACATATGAAATTTCTGGTCTAGTTAAAGTAACATATTGAAGAGCCCCTGCCACTGTCATATAGAGTTAAGGATCATCAAAGTCATCATCACCAAACCTGGAGAGCTTCTGACCTGAAACCATTGGAGTGGGCAGAGGATTGGGATTCTCCATTTTAACTTTAGTTAACAAGTCTCTAATGTATTTAGCTTGAGACAAGAGAATTCCATCATGCATTTGTGTTATTTGGATTCCTAGAAAATAGTTCAATTGTCCTAGGTCTTTTAAAGCAAAATGAGTATTTAAGGTTTCAATAAAAGAGGCAATAAGTTTTGGAGAGTTACTTGTCACAATTATATCATCCACATAGCATAAAACATATAACATATCATTTCCAACTTCTTTAACAAAAAGAGAAACATCACACTTTGAGGCTCTAAAACCCAATTTTCCTAACCTTTCTGATAATTTGAGAAACCAAGCCCTTGGAGCTTGTTTTAAACCATATAATGATTTTTGCAGTTTGCAAACTAATGTTTTGTTTTGATGTTCAACGCCTTGTGGCTGAACCATATTTACTTCTTCTTCTAAGTTACCATTTAGGAAAGCATTATTGACATCTACTTGATGTAGATGCCAACCTTTAGAGACAGCAATAGACAGTATAATTCTTACAATAGCAGGTTTTATGACTAGACTAAGGCCCAGTTCGTTTGCGCTTTGATTATAATCTACTTTGATTATAATCGTAATAAGCATGTTCGTTTACGTTTTTTTCTGATCAAATTATAATCATGATTCTTTTATAATCAAACACACTCAATTACACTTATACCCATATATATATACCTATAATTACCTATATTCTAATACAATCAATCACCCATCTCAAGGGCAAAATAGTCATTTACCTTAATATAGGGCCAGTTTGTAAATACTTATTCTTGTATTGGGCTCAATTGTCTATTTTGCCCAAATAGTTTAGCAGTAAAATTGATATTTTAGCCATTGTTGTCTTCCTTCTCTCTCACCCCTCTCTATCGTCTCTCTCTCCATAGAGGCTGGATCTTCATCAGGCATGGCTGAAAAAATTCTCAGAAGAAAACTAGTTCATTTCGTTTCTCTTTCTCTGATTTACGAATTCGCAATTACACTAAACTCTACCATTCCGTATCAGCTATTATCAATTCTACAGTATCTGAAAATGTACATTGAACAATAGAAACTGAAAAACTTCTCTCTCACTATTCAAAGAAAATCAAACAAGAACAAGCTAAAAACTCTTGTCGTTTAACACAAAAGTCCCTCACAGAATGAATCGGCACGTTTTCTTGACTGATCCTAATCTCTGATCAACAGAACGAAAGGGAAAAAGAAAAATCACCAAAATCTACCAAAACTTGTCCTGTACAAACCGATCTATACTTTCCTCTAAACAAAAAAGAAAAATCACCAAAATCGGAGAGACGAGCATTGGTCACCGACAACGAAGAGAGGATCGCCGGAGTAGTCATTACGATCGCCGCCGAGACGGAGCATGGTGGCGAAAATGAAGGGGAAAAGGCCAATGACCAATCGAAGGCCTTTTGATTGAAACGAGAGAGAGAGAGCGAACAAGAGAGAGAACGAGAGAGAGAGAGAGAGAGAGAGAGAGAGAGAGGAGAAGCAAAAATTATGCCAAATTTTATTTTTTGGTCGGGTCCGCTTGCTTTTGTGTTTCTCTTTCATCTTGTGTCAAATAGTGGACCATTTTAAAGCTTGGTTGACCGAATGTCGGGGCTTGGATTGAGATTTTGATACAATTTAGTCCATTCGGTCGACCATTTTATAGGCAAAAATGAGTTTGGTCGACCAAACAAAATAATCACCTCAAAAGTTACTCATGATTATAATCATATTTTCATGATTCCCGAGGTAAACAGTAACACAATCTGATTTTTTCAAAAGCAACAATCACATCCAAACACACTTTGATTATTATAATCAAATCACATCTTACTTTTTCCTACTTTTTCCAACTTTTTCTTCCACTTCTACCCCTATACAATTTATCAATTTCATTACCCTTCTATCTACCAACCACAATCATTACATATCTATTTCAATAATTTCACACTAAATAATCAAGTTTTATCCAAACACCAATACACAAATAATCAACTTTGATTATAATTATACTCTGATTATATTCAGAGCAGATTTTATTATAAATGTCACAGCAAAGTCAAAACCAGGCCTTTGATTGAAGCCTTTGACAACTAGTCATGCTTTTAATTTAGAAACTGACCCATCAGAATTTCTTTTGACTCTAAATACCCATTTACAATTTATGGGTTTTCTATTATTAGGAAGATTAACAAATTTCCAAGTATTATTTTTGAGCAGGACACTATACTCTTCCTGCATAGCTTTCAGCCAAGCTGGATCTTTAAGAGCTTCTGAAACTGATTTAGGCTTTGTAATATTGTCATTAGTAACTAAAAACAATTTTGGTTTTAATTTCCCTGTCTTAGAGTGAGTAACCATATTATGAGGAGGTACGGTTTTCTTTGTTCTTACCTTAGCAACATTTGTATCAACATCTTGTACCAGCAAAACACACTCAGAAGTATTCGGAGAAGACATATTAACTAAGCTTTGAGATTGAACAGCAGTGATAGGAGAAATAGTTCATCCCCCAACCTGCATAAGAAGCATTTATTTATTAAATTGAATCTCTTTCTAAATTCTTTTCCACATAGTTTCTATGTCATTATGCTCACTTGCCAAGTTGCCATATCATCAAAAGTCTATTATTTATTTATTTATTTTCATTCACCAATAGTTCATAGCAGTATTTAACAGTGAAAGAACCATTATGAGTTTGTAAACAGAAAATTATATATTATCTTTGTTTGAGTTATTACCAAGGGGAATGCTGAGAATGGATTCCACATCTTCCGGGACAAAAATTATATATTATCTTTGTGTTTGAAGTTTGATTTAATTTTATTTACTTATAATTTTAATTAGGTAGAAAAAATTATTCATCAAGAGTAATTTGCGGTTTCAAATTTGTTGCATTCTATGAAGCATGGACACTGACACAGACATGAACACAGTGACACGCTAAACTCTCAAAATTATACGACACGACACGGCACATATTTATATATATAAATAATTAAATATTCATAATTTTTAATGAAAAATTTAAAAATTACAATTTTTATTCATAATATATGTCATATGTATTATTATTTTCTCTTGTATGTCATGTTAAAGTCACAAAAAATTGAATTATATTCTAAAATTTATGAATATGTGTCGTGTAGGTGTCGTACGGGTGTCAGACACACTAACTCGTGTCCGACACGACCACACGCCGTCAAAATGAAGTGTCCATGCTTCATAGGTTGCATTTAAACTTTAAATCAGAGAGATATGACTAATTTATGTTGTTTTAATTGTTAAATGATGATATATTTTTCGGGCTTGATTTGGCTATTTATTGACGGTCCTAATCAAATAAAAAGATGATCCGTCAAAGCGACATCTACATTTAGACTTATTATGTTGAAATTTAAAACGAGAAAAATATAATCATATTAACTCATTGTGACAAAAAAGAAAAAATTCTGAAAATAGATATGACCAATGTTGTATTAAAAAAAAAAAAGAAAATAAAGAGTTAGATTAAAGTTTATCCCAAAGATATGGCCAATCATTTCTCTATCTATAGTACCAACAAGAACTATTCTACTAGCTTTACATGCATCCAATTTGGATTAATCAAAGAATAAGGACCAATTTGACTATTTAACTTATTTTCTTAAATAAAAGAATTAATACAAATACAAATGTTTTAGTCTCAAAAAAATTATAAATTAATACTATATAAGAAATTTCACTGATATTTATATTTCTAAAAATCTAATAAATATTTTTAAATAAATTCTTTTATAGCACTAATTAGATAAACTCAATAATAAATATATCTTTTTTTTCGTAAATAAGTAGATATATCTTAAAAAAAATAACAGATATAACTTTTTTCCCCTTAACTTGCCAAGAAAGTACATATATTAAAATTAGAGTAAATTATTAATTTGGTCTCTAAAAGATTACTAAGTTTACAACTCTATAATTGAAAGATTAAAATACACATTTAATTTTTAAATGATAAAAAAAATATTTTTTAATCCGTAAAAGATTAAAATGTATATTAATTAGTCTATAAAAAGGATTAATATGTATATTTTTCTTATTTTTTAGGGACTAAAGTGTGCATTTCAATTTTTAAGTGATTGAATTGTTAACTCAGTAATCTTTTAAGGACCAAATTGTAAACTCGGCTTATGGTTTAATTATTGGATCATTGAAGTAAGTGAATGATTGAATTAGTTTTTCTTTTTTTATTTGTNTTAATACTAGATACGAAATTTAAGTGATATTTATATTTTGAAAATATAATACAATAAATATTAAAGGGTTACTTTTGTCTTAAATATATACCTTAATGTTTATTTTGGTCCTTTATATTTCAAAATGTTTAATTCATTTTGTTTATAAACTATTGAATAAGATCATATATCTCCTGTTTCAAGTTCGAATATGACAAATTCAGAGTTACGTATGTTCTCAAAAAATACTTTTTCTATCTAGTTGAGACTGTTAACAAACAAGGTCAAATTGATCTAAAAAGTAGACCGCTCGTTTCACGGCTAAAAAAGCAAAATTAATCATATATATCTCTCTTTTTCAAGTTTGAATGCGACAAATTCAGAGTTACGAGTAGAGATAATCAAAATACTCATACCTGATAGGTACCCGTTGGATTTGGGTAAAAAGTGTATGTGTCCGTGTATGGGGATTCACTCATTTAAAATTAGGGGTGTAGGTCCGGGATAGTGGTACCCACCCGAACCCTACCTGCTACAATATCATGTTATTTTTTAAATATATATATTATGTATGTAGTTGTTACCACCATGTATATAATATTAATATACATAATTGCAATTATTTTTTATTTTAAATAATAAATATAATTACCATTTGTAACTTATACTTTTAACCCTTTTACTGTATATTTAATAAAAAATTGTTTTAATTAAATTATCTTTATATTTTTAAAAAATAATTTATTTAAATTTCTTCGCGTATGGGTTCAGGTCTGGGTATTCAACTACCCCATGAGTCTAGGGATGAAGATTGATATTCATACTCGCATGAGTATGGGTCAAGGTCTGGGGATGATAATTTTCTATGGGTCCAGGTTCGGAGATCAAGGTACCCTACCCATACCCTACTCATGAATATCCTTAGTTATGAGTTACTCTTAACGAATCATTTAAACTTGAAATGAAGAGGAGAGAAATATGACCAAATTCAATAGTTTGAGACTAAAATGAAACATTTTACCAACCTTTAGGACCAATTTGAACATTTTGAAACATAAAGTACCAAAATGAACATTAGGGTATATATTTAGGATTAAAATAATTTTTTTACCTACAATAATTATATCTTTTTTTGAGGCAAAGTACTATTTGGTCCCTCATTTTTCACACTTTGAACTATTTGGTCCCTGCATTTTTTAAATAGACTATTTGGTCTCTCCTTTTTCACACTTTGATACTATTTGGTCCCTGCATTTTTGGAATAGACTATTTGGTCCCTCATTAATCACAAATGTCAACTCGTTAGTCCCTCTAGCCTATATCCTTTACTAATAGTGATGACTTGGTCGTTAAATACTTACATGATACTGTTAAATGCCACTTTGTCATCCTAATAACCAAAATAAACCGAACCGGGCCAAAATTCAAAATTGAGACAGGCCCATTTGCAGCTAAAAATGGAGTCACCAAAATATCTCCATCACATTTTAATACAAATGGGTCTTGCTCAATTTTTAATTTTGGTCCGGTTAAGTTTATTTTGGTGACTAGGATGACAACGTGGCATTCATCTAAGCATTTAACGGCCAAGTCATCACTGTTAGTAACAGATATAGGCTAGAGGGACTAACGAGTTGACATTTGTGATTAATAAGGGACCAAATAGTCTATTTCAAAAATGCAGGGACCAAATAGTTCAAAGTGTGAAAAAGGAGGGACCAAATAGTACTTTACCTCTTTTTTTTTTTTGTAAGGAACCCTAACAATCCTAATATATAAACAAGCAAAAGAAACAACACAGCCAGCAAAAACAAAGCGGCCGACAAACTCAAACTCTAACAATCCTATTCTCTCCCAGACCCGACGGAGGAACAGATACAACCTTCCGACTTTCATTCTCCAATTTGCGAATCTTCCTTTTGAGCTCTGAAATAGTCTCTCCATCTTCTTTCTCCTTCCTCTTCGATTCCTCCCTAAGATGGAGAAACTATTTCAGACCTCAGAGGAAGATTGGCGATTGGAGGAACAAAATTCGAACTTAAGGAATTATATTTGTGGTTGGTAGTTAGTACTTGGTACCCACTTCTCGAAATAAATATAGAAATCTGGATGATTTATATGCTGAAAGTTTAAGATTTTCATGTATAGAGTATTTGATTCAAATTTTTGCTTTATTTTGAAGGAGAAAGAAGGATCAACAATACATACCGTGATTTTTACAGGAAGAAAGAAGGATCAACGATACATCAACAATATTTTGAAGAAAATATTACTTGTTTATTATTATCCTCCATAAAAAGTTTATGGCTGAAACCCAAAAGAAAAAAAAAATTGCTCATTCTCCCTGCTAACATGATTGTTATCTGTTTTTGTTCTTCATTATTTTTTGCTCATTAACATCATCCATGAGTCACTATAAAGTATCTCTTGAAACTCAAGACTCTTGTTCTCTTTCTTCTTTGATCTTTAAGTATTATGAATCACTTGTTATTCTTAAGTTTCTAGTGCCTAACTATTTAGTTAGACTTTCAAAATCTCTATTTAGTTACATGATATTATCAGAGCTTCAATGATAAGTGATTAATGGATCTATCTTTGGCAGCATCAATATGTTAGAGATTATAATTAAATTGTTCATAGGCTTTGGTAATCATTCTATTTAGATTACAGAATCTGATTTTCATTATTTGCAGCAACGGCAGAGGTGAATGGAAAGTTGAAAAGGAAAAAATATGTATATCATATCCATAATTATAGGGAAAATAGAAGAGGAAGATATATTTATTACATTTTGTATATTTTTGTACCCCCAAAAGTTATAGGTAAAATATATGTATAACATATCCATAATGACAAATAGTTCTTGTTGTGTGTGTTTTCACTATTCACAGGAAGTGATTGTACTATTTTATAGGTTGTAAATTGTAATGTGTAATGTGATTGTGATACATGAAGATAATAATGCTGCTTCAATGGCCTCCTAACTCTCTTATGAGCAAATGGGTTCTGCATAAGTATGTGAAGGATAAAACTCAGTGATCATTTAAGAATGGTTCTTGTACTAGTTTGTTTGGAAAAGTGTTGCTAATAACATGAATTTAATAATTGATTATCTGTTCTGGACTGTTGGGAATGGGCATAATATTATTGATATGTCAAGTAGGTTTTGGATAGCTCCATTGTTCATCTGTGGCCTCTACATTGGTTAATGATAGTTGCAGTGGCTATGAATTATGATTGTAAATCAAGTAAGGTTAAGAAAATCGGACCGGACCAGTCGGTTCAACCGGTTGGACCGTGAACCGGGACTTGGTCTGGTCCGATTCAGTGACAAAATCGGATGTGCATCAAACCGGTCAAGAACCGAGAAAATCGGTGAGAACCGGCCGGTTCCCCAAATAACCGGTTTGGTTATTTTTCCTCCTTTCTTGGTCTAGAACTATGAAATGAGGGAGAAAAAAATAGGGTACCAAATATAAAAAGAATATAAAAGTAGAAGAAGGAGAGTAGGAACTCAATATCAATGAACATTTAAAAAAAATTATTATACATCGGAAAACACAACTTGAAGACGGAGAAGAGAAAACGCATAGACGAAGCGGGAGAGAAAATTTGGCATCTTGCTCCTTCTGGTGACTGATAATACCTTGTTTCCAATTAAAATATAAATGCTAATTAGATGGTCATTAATGGGTAGGTTAATACTCATAAATTGTGTTGCTATTTTTCAATGAAAAGATAAATGCTGATTGGAGAGTGATTAATGGGTAGGTTAATTCTCATAAATTGTGCTTATGGGTGTCAACTTTTTTTTTTTCATTCTTTTTTAGTTTTTTTATTTTTCAAATAAATAAATTTAATAACTAGTGTAATAATATTTAATGAAAGTAATTATTTATATTAAAATAATAGTATTTTAAGATTTACTACATTGTTATTTAATATATTTTGTTGATAATAGATAATTTTTATAATATATAAAATTAAAAAATATATATTTCATTATAAACGGTCAGACCGCAGTTGAACCCCGGTTGAATCATTGAACCTTAAACCCCTGCCTCGACCGGTTCAGTGTCCGATCTGGTTTTTAGAACCTTGCAATCAGGGTACCAAGCACTTTGCCATAATGAGTGGAAAAATAAATCAGAAGCTTCAAGGCATGCTGATTTTGCTTGGAATGAATTTTGGAAAAGTAAAATTCCACTTAAAGTGCTCATGTTTGTTTGGAGAATAGTAATTCATGATGCAGTTCCAGTCATTGAGTCCCTGCAAGTATCATCATGTTTCTATTAAATTTGTTGATGTCTCAAGATGTAATTAACTTACTCTCTATGGCCCAAGAAGAAGAAAAAAAATAACTTTGTGGCTGGGGATTGTGATTAGGATAAGTTGAGTTAAATTTGGAGACTTAAATTTGATTAGCTCAGGTTTATGGTTTAATTATTACATCATTGAAGTAAGTTTATTACGATTTCTAAGAAGTGAGTTGCATGTGAATGATTGAATTAGTTTTTCTTTTTCTGTATTTGTAAAAGTTATAGGGAAAAGATATATATATATATATATTGTATCCATAATGATAAATACAGTTCTTGTGTGTTTTTTCACTATTCAACAGAGAGTGATTGTACTATTTTATAGGTTGATATATTGTGTTTGCTTTTGCACATATGTGATTCCGTTTCATTTTCTGGCCAAAAACAAAAGTGTTCATTCTCATTTTGAACACCTTTATTTATATTTTATAGAGAGCAAAAAGGACTGTGTAATGGGATTGCGTCCCAACTACCCAAATTGGCCACTTTGGGCATTTCCGTGTGAGATTTTTTTTAAAAAAAATTCACTTTATTTCATATAAAAAAATATAACAAAATTAAAGTAAAAATTAATAGTGGAACAAAAATAATAATTTAAAGATCAATTCAAAATAGAAAAAAAGAAATTTTAAAATCGAAATAAAATTAATTTTAGTATAAGGACCAATTTGACTATTTAACTTATTTTTTTAAATAAAAGAATTAATACAAATACAAATATTTTAGTCCCAAAAAAATTATAAACTAATACTAGATAAGAAATTTCACTGATATTTATATTTTTAAAAATGTAATAAATATTTTTATATCAGAGCTTTAATAGCACTGATTAGATAAACTCAATACAATAAATATATCTTAAAAAAATTAACAGATATAACTTTCTTTTTCCATAACTTGCCAAGAAAGTACATATGTTCATATTAGAGTAAATTATCAATTTGGTCTCTTACAAATTATCAAGTTAACAACTCAGTCTTTGAAAGATTAAAATACACATTTAATTCCTGAAAGATAAAATATATATTTTTTTAATCCCTGAAAGATTAAAACAGTATATTAAGTATACTTTTTTTTTATCTTTCAGGGACTAAAGTGTGCATTTCAATTTTTAAGGGCTGAATTGTTAGCTAGATGATCTTTTAAGGATCAAATTATTAGTCTACTCTTAATATTAATATTCTTCTTCTATATTTGTCTTTTCTCACTAAACTGAATACTGTCACGCTTTTTCCTTCTTCTACCTTATTCCTTTTTCAGCTTTCTCATTTTAGACGCCATTGGCTTCTTCTTAGAGAAGGTATGTACTATAGCTCATGAAACTCTTATCTTACGCTCACTTTTTTGTAAAGTATTTTTTCCCTTTCTCGTCGCCATAGGTGCTAATTCTGTGGTATTGATTAACTGAGCCAAAAAGAAGAAGATGATTTTCTGCTGAAAAACTCCATTGTTTTTTTGTCTGCATTGCTCTAAAACCCTCCTAATAGTTTCTTTCTTTCATAGACTCGTTCTTATACACTCTATCTATTGTAATATGGAACCCAAAGAAGAGGTTACTGAGCTTCCGTCGCCATCGACTTCCGGTGCTGGTCCCGAACTTGCAAATTTGATGAATCGGATGATCCAGGAGTTACCGGGTATGTTTTCCGTGCTTGAAAAAGCGAAAGGCGAGATCGAGGAGAAGGCGAAAGAAATTTTCCTTATGGGTGAGAGAGTGAAGTTGGAGGAGCTGGGTAAGAAGAAACTCGAAAGGAAACTGAAGGAAGAACTGAAGAAGAATGATGAATCCATGAAGCAAATCGCATCTGAGAACCGCCGGATGAGGGACGAATTGAAAGAGAAGGAAGAGAAATTCAACAAATTGATGAAAGAGAGCCTCTCAATGAAGGAGAAGCAAGAGAGGTACACCAAATGGCTCGAAACTCAGAATTGCCACTTAAGTGGCGTATTGAAGGAGAAGGAGGAGAAATTCCGAGAATCGATGAAGCAGCTCGCAACAGAGAATCGCAAAATGAACGAGAAGCAAGAGTTGTGCAACAAATCGAGGAAAGAGTTGGAAACTCGGAATGGTGAATTGAGGGACGAAATAAAGAAGAAGGACGTGAGGATTCACGAATTAGAGAAAGAATGCGAGAAGTTATTGGAAGATGGGAAGAGGAAGGAGAAAGAAGATGGAGATACTATTTCAGAACTCAAGAGGAAGATTCGCGAATTGGAGGATGAGAATCGCGAGCACGAGCAGACCTGGAAGAAGAAATTTCTAGGGTTGCAGGAAGGAAAATGGTAATCGCTGCCAAAGAATTGCTGATAATGGTAATCTCTCTCTATAATGGTTATCTCTCTCTCTCTATATATAGGAAAATGATACTTTCTTCTATAAAAGCAAAGATTAAATTGATGTCTTTCTGTACGTATTATCATCTTTATGACAACATAGATCTTCAAACACGTACATAATTGACCTTCACTCAACAACTCAAGCTTTTGAGTTGATTTTTAACATGATATTATCAAAGCTTCAATGATAAGTGATTAGTGGATCAATCTTTGGCAACATCAACATGTTAGAGGTTATAATTAAATTGTTCATATATAGGTTTTGATAATCATTCTATTTAGATTACAGAATCTCATGTTGTTCATTATTTGCAGCAATGGCAAATGTGAATGGAAGCTTGATATATTGTGTTTTGAGTCAAAAAAAATATATTGGATGGCAGTGATATTTATGTGAGTTCCCCTTCTTCTTTTGCTTCTAAATGTGACGGAGGAATTTCTTAGGACATATATGGATCTTCCTTGGTGATTCAATTCATCAAAGTAAGAAAACATAGGCAGAGGCATACTATCTTGTTTGTTTCTAACTCTCATCACAAGTAAATAGGCTCTATTGTATATAATTTTTTTCTTTTTCCTAGAGTTAGCTTCTTACTACAGTAATAGAAGACAGAGATATAATTATCACTTTTTGTATTCTTTTGTATCCCTAAATATTATTGGGAAAAGATATGTATATCATATCCATAATGATAAATAGTTCTTCACAGGGAGTGAATATACTATTTTATAGGTTGTACATTGTGATGTGTAATGTGATTGTGGTACATGAAGATAATAATGCTCCTAGAGTCCGTGTACTATCTGCAAGTGTGCTTCAATTGCCTCCTGACTCTGTTATGAGTAAATGGGTTCTGCATAAATATGTGAAAGATAAAATCTATTGGTCATATAAGAATGGTTCTTGTACCTTGTTTGTTTGAAAAAGTTTTGCTAATAGCATGGATTTAATAACTGATTATCTTTTCGAGACCGTTGGGAATGGACATAGTATTATTGATATGTCAAGTAGGTTTTGGATAGCTCCATTGCCTTCCAAAGCTGGTTCATCTGTGGCCTCTACATTGCTTAATGGTAGTTGCCTTCTAGAGCTGGTTCATCTTTAAATTCTCATTGCTTAACGAGTGGACAAACAATTCAGAAGCTTTAAGGCATGATGATTTTGCTTGGAATGATTTTCGGAAAAGTAAAATTCCACTTAAAGTGCTCTTGTTTGGAAAAGAAATTAAACTAAGGTTCATCTCTTTTAAAAGCATGTTATGAGATCAAGCCTTGGTGAAAATGGAGGAGTTCAAAAAGATGTCTGGATCAGCAAAAACTGATGGAGGAATTTGTAAAAGAGAGTTTAAATTTGTTGATGTCTCAAGATGTAATTAACTTACTTTCTATGGCCCAACAAGAAGAAAAAAAATTAACTTTGTGGCTGGGATTGTTATTAGGATAAGGTGAGTTATACTTGGAGACTTAAATTTGATTAGCCCATGTTTATGGTTTAATTATACATCATTGAAGTAAGAATGGACCCATTTAAGTTGTTTAAGCATGTGTACATGTGTTTGGCAAAAAAAAAAAAAACATACGAATGCTTTTTATGAGGTTTTGCATAATGTAACCAAATGGTAAGGTCAAGTCTTTGTTTTCTTGAAAGAATAACCGTTTTGCTCAATGTTTCCAAACCAATAACTAAAGACAAATTTGAGTAAGTAAATACCGATTTCGTGTCGTCGAGCAAATATTGAAATATCTTCCAAGTATCTTTCATTCTTTTGTTGAACAATAAGATAACTAAATCTAAGAGTAAACTAAATATTTGGTTGACAATTCGGTTTCTGAAATATTAAAATGTACAATTTAGTACCTGAAAGATCAAAATGGTATACTAATTAGTCTTTTTTGTAGACTAAATAGTATACCGTTTTAATCTTTCAAGGACTAAAAAATATACCATTTTTTTCTTTCAGAAATGAAATTGTATATTGCAATCTTTCAGGAACCGAAATGTCAATTCAACTTATAAGCAATTGAGTGTTTTGTGATAAGAGATTATTGTAGATTTTAATAATATAAAAGAAACGGAATTATTCAATTATTTGGGTATAAGTTGATTATGATGATGAGCTTATAAGCTTAGGCAAAGAGACCCTAAGAATGGACCCATTTAACTTGTTTAAGCATGTGTACATATTATTGGGCAAAAAAAAAAAAAGAATGTTTTTTAATGAAGTTTTGCACAATCTAACCAAATGGCAAGGTGAAGCTTGTTTAAGCTTTTTTTTTTCAATGTTTCTAAACTAATAATTATAGACAAATTTGGGTAAGTAAATAGCCATTTTCCGAGCAAATATTGAAATATCTACCAATTATCTTTCATTCTTTTGTTGCAGAATAAGATAACTAAATCTAATCACTATCACTAATATATATACAAGTGCACTTTTGACAAAAAAAAAATTTCAAGGGTCAGTGAACAAAGTTAAGAGTTTAAGGGTTTGTCTGTCAAATTTTAAAACTTAAGGGTTCTAATTGAGTACACTTGAAAACTTAGGGGTTTGTCCGTCAATTTTAAAATTCTGGGATACTTTTTGCCCATAACCTAAAATTCAAAGAATCTTATGGTGCGTTTGGATTGGAAGGTTAAGTTAAAGGAGGATAAAGGAATGAGGGAGCTAATAAAGGAGAGGTAAAGAATTTGTGTTATAAAGGAGGTTTTTGGTAAATGTTGTTTGGGAAAATGAGAGATAAAGAAGGAATTATGATGTGAAATTATTTTAAATGGTATGTAATGATTGTGGTGGGTTGAAATAATTATATTGGTATTTGAAATTTGTATAAGGGTAAAAATGGTAAAAATAAAGGAAAATAAATGAGTGTTATTTTGGTATTTGTTTTGGTGTTAATAAAGTAGTATGATGTAATGATTGCCTCGAAATTTGTGTTAAAGGAGATTTTTGGAGTGTTAAGGTAAAGGAGGATGAAGGTGTGAATGTGGGACCAAAATGTAATTTTTGAGTACTGAATTGTAAAATTTTGGGGACTAGATTATATATTTTTCCTGTTTATTGTCTTTTAATTTTATTTTAAAATTTTGATACTACAAAAAATATTACCCATGTATATAATAAAGGAGGGACCAAAATGTATATTTTTTGGGGTATGAATTATGTATTTTTCTAAATTTTGTTCTTAAGTAGTTGTAGAACAAAAAATATTAGTCATATATATACTGAATGATGGACCAATATGTATCTTTTTTGGGTAAATTACACTGTGGTACCCTGTGGTTTGACCCTATTTCAATTTGGTACCCTGTGGTTTGAAACCTGACACTTTGGTACCCTTTGGAGCTATATTGTAATTTTAACCATAAAAAATTTTACAAAAATTACAAATTGACCCAAAAATTTTTTCAAAAAGTACAAATAGGTCCCTGGATACATATTATTTAGGAACTAAAATGAAAACTTTAAAGAAATTTTGGGATCAATATGTAATTTTTGCAAAATTTTTTATGGTCAAAATTACAAAATTGCTCCAAAAGGTACCAAAGTGTTAATGAAGAATACCACAGGGTACCAAAGTGTCAGGTTTCAAACCACATGGTACTAAAGTGAACTAGGGTCAAACCACAGGATACCAAAGTGTAATTTACCCATATTTTTTTATATGAATTATATATTTTTTCTCAATAGTGTATAGTACAAAAAATATTATCCATATATATATGGGAAGAGTGACCAAACTGGGAAGTTTTGAGATTCGAGAATTATAATTTTTTTTGCATATATAGATTTTTTTTTTCACCACAAAAAAATTACTCGTATATGTGTTAGAGTAGGGACCAAACTGTAATTAAATTTTCACACCATCAAAAATATATTTGTTCTCATTAATGTTTTTGAAATATGCTTATAGAAAAATATTATTAAAGTTTCAGGAATTGAATTATATATTTTTTTTTCTATTTTGAATTTTGTTTTTATATTTTTACACTTCAAAAAATATTACTTATATATATACTAGAAGAAGGACCAAATTGTAAAGTTTTGAGGAATGGATTATATATTTTTTCCCATTACTGTTTTTTAAATATGTTCATAAATTTTTACATCACAAAAAATATTATTCATATATATACTGCAAGAGGGACCAAAATTTATATTTTTTGGGTCTTGATTATATATTTTATTTCATGAATTAAAATGTAAATAACATGGACTTAATTATTTTATTTTAAATTTTGACTCTAAAAAATATTATTAAAATAATTGAAAAAATAGAGGAAGGGATACCAACATATCAAAAATTATATATTTTGATGACTCAAGTATTGACTTATTGAGTTGGTATAATTTCAAAGACTAAAATTATTTTTTAAGTAAATTAATATAAATTATATATATAATATAATATAATATAAGAGAGAGGTGTGAGTAAGAAAAAAAAAAGAAAATAGTAAGAAAAGATGAATGGAGAGAGAAAGTTGTAAGGGTAATAAATAAAAATATTTTAATATGTAATTTACAATGTGCCCTTTGAGTATTTTATTATTTTATAGTAAAACGTAGGTAATTATAGGTAGTTGAGTAGGGATATGTTAGTAATTCGAGAAGATAAATGAGAGATAAAGGAGAAAAATAAAGGAGGGGAAGATAACTGTGTAACAAACAAGATTTTTTACTGTAGCTCTGGTATTAAAGGAGTACTAAGAGATAAATGAGGATAAAAGAATTAAAAAGGAACATCCAAACGCACCCTAAGTGTAATTTAGCCTAAATAGTAAGTTAGTAACTTCTAAGGTTTTTAGCTTGCTGGATAAAAGTGGCTCTTTGCTCTAAGCATGATGAAATTTAATGAAATAAAAAAAGGTAAAAGACCTTTTGGTGCACATAACATTTGGAGTCAATTTTAGTTATGCCCCTAACATTTGTTTTGTGTCAGTTATGCCTCCAATATGAAACGTTGGTGTCAATTATACCCTAAAGTTTGACTCTGTTAATTATGTGGACAGAAAATGCTGACGTGTCTATTTTTTTTGCCTATGTGTCAATTTTTTTTCTGAATTGAACACGTGGCACATGACTGGATAAATAAAACATGGTCAAAGTCCTATTTTGGTCCCTCAGTTATGCTCAATGTTCCAAATTGGTCCCTTAATTATTTTTCGTTCCATATTAGTCTCTCAAACGTTTTCCATCCATTTTTCCGTTAAAAGAAAAAAAGGAAAAATAAACTTTCGTCCCCCAAAAGTTTTAGTTTTTTACATTAACGTCATTTTTCTTATATAATAGGATCAAAACGTAAGAACAAAAAATAAATTAAGATTATAATTGAATTTAAACAAAAACAACTTCTTCTTCTTCTTCTCTCTCTCTCTCCACGCAATTTTCCAAAATCTCCATCCTAAATTGACCAAATCCCCAATTTCAAACCCTAAATCTCCATCCTAAATTAACGAAATCCCCAATTTCAAACCCTAAATCTCCATCCTCAAACCCAAATCCAAAATCCTCCATATCTTTCTTGTACACCAACGTCTCCATTTTCCTCACCATCCCCAATTGTCTCGTCTCCTCCATCATCGCCACCAATCGTCTCGTCTCCTCTGCCATCAATTGGGGATTTTTTTTCAATTTAGGATAGACATTCTGGAAAATTGCGTGCTGAGAGTGAGAGAGAGAGAAAGAGAGAGGAAGTTGTTTTTGTTTAAATTCAATTATAATCTTAATTTGTTTTTTGTTCTTACGTTTTGATCCTATTATATAAAGAAAATGACCTTAATGTAGAAAAACTAAACTTTTGGGGGACAAAAGTTTATTTTTCCTTTTTTTAACAGAAAAATAAATGGAAAACGTTTGAGTGAAAATATTAGGGAAAATTTTAAATTAAAATAAAAAATCTACGATCAATCATTTCAAATCATCAAGAAAGAATATAAGATGCAGAAGCTTACTTGAGTTCTCCATAATTGTGTGAAGCTCTTCAACTTTTTCGATTATTGATGTTCCAAATTGTTGAACAATAATTTTTTTAAGAAAGTCTCTCTTCTCTATGATGAGATATCAAAAAAGAAATCTTTACTCACAATTTGGGGACCATAAGTCCATAACCTTAGATATATTTACACAAGATACCTTATTTCCAATTTTGGCCATCATTAAATCAGAAATTATATGACTATCCACACATATAAACTCATACTTTATTAATTTATTGGGTTCATTATAAAATATTTAGACTACTCTTTATTATAATAGCATTAAACACTCATTTTATAATTTTATTATATTTATATAAGTCCATAAAGGTTACCCTAAATTCTTAAGGGAAAAAGGCCTATGGTGTTGATTGTAAATTTGTAATTATGGCAGCCGCTTAAAAAAGCTAAGGACGATGTTGCTGAAAAGACTCGTCATACTCATACTACTAATTACATCAATCCTTTCCATGCTTTTAAAAACATGTTATCTTATGAAGCCTTGATGCAAATGGAGGAGTTCAAAAAGATGTATGAGATAAAAAAGATGGATATGCAAAAAGTGATGGAGGAATTTGTAAAAGAGAGTTTAAATTTGTTGATGTCTCTACATGTAATTAACTTACTCTCTCTTCAATCACTGTCAAAGGATTGTCAAAGTAACCCTATGACTTATGATGATGGACCTTCAAGTGGGCCTAGCACGATGGATTTATATTCTAATAAAATGGGTGATGATGTCTCCAATGGACCTATTGCTATGGATCTTTTATCCAATAAAACGGAGAATGACTCTTATTCTGATGTGGGTAGCTGTGAGAGGGCCCAGAATGTTGGTGCTAAAAAAGAGAGTCAAGCCCACTATTTTGTGGAGTTTCCTGTGGAGGACCATGCAGTTTCAGCTGGAAAGGCCATAGTTGTCAGAGAAACTTTTAAATATGAAAGGCAAAACACCCTTTCATGCCCCTAACGTTTGCAGTGATTTTCAGTTATGCCCTTAACGTTTCATTTTGTTCAGACATGCCCTCAATGTGCAACCAACGTTTCAATTATGCCCTCAATTTTGACTCAATGCACATGTGGCAATTTTTTTTGCTTATGTGTCATTTTTTTTGTTTAACTTGATTACGTGGCATCATGACTGGGCATTCTTATTTTTTTTTTCCATCTTGGCATGATGACTGGATTTACATTTTTGAACAAAAAAATTGAGTAAACTAGCAAATCAGTCCCTGGATTTACATTTTTCATCATCTTCATTCATTTTAGTCCCAAATTTTCAAAATAAAATTGTAAAGTGTCCCAAAACACTTCCAAACATTTCAATTTAGTCCTTAAAAGTATTAAAAACCCTAAAACCTAAACTCTAAAATTCTAAACCCTAAAACCCTAACCCCTAAACCCCTAAAAAAACCACTCTCTTACAATTTGGTCCCTAGGTCCTCAAATTTATTAAATCAGAATTAAAAAAAATTGGTCCCTAAATCCTAATTTCATTATCATTTTCATCTTCTTCATCATCATCATCATCTTCTTCACCTTCATCATCTTCATCATCTTTGTAATTTGAACAAACACCTATTTGAAATGTAGGCTATCGTGCGCCTGGCTCTTATTACGTCGTTCCGCCGCCGTCGCGTGATTTCTCCGGTTACAATTACGGTGCTTCGCAAGGTTATAATTACGGTGCGGCGGCGGCGCCGACTGGGTATCCGTACGGTGGTGGGTATAATGAAGCTTCGCCGGCTACGGTGGCGTACGGCGGAGGATATGAAGAGAAGAAAAAGAGTAAGTTTGGAGGGGTGGGGACGGGATTGGCTGTGGGGGCTGTAGCGGGGGTGTTGGGTGGACTCGCATTGGGAGAAGGAGTGGAAGCGTTGGAGGATCATATTGCAGATAAAGCAGCGGAGAAGGTGGAGGAAGATGAGGGTTTTGGTGATGATTATGATGAGGAAGGAGATGATTTCTAGAAATTGAGGTCAAGGAATTGAAGGACATTGTTGATTATTACTACCAAATTACCATTTACAAATTACAAGTAATTAAGTTATTTTATTATGGTATGGGTGTTGCTGTGTGAATGAAGAATTATGTAATTTGAGGAGGGTCATGTGTTTGTTCAAATTACAAAGATGAGGAAGATGATGAAGGTGAAGAAGAAGATGATGATGATGAAGAAGAAGATGAAGATGATAATGAAATTAGGATTTAGGGACCAATTTTTTTTTAATTCTGATTTAATAAATTTGAGGACCTAGGGACCGAATTGCAAGAGAGTGGTTTTTTTAGGGGTTTAGGGGTTAGGGTTTTAGGGTTTAGAATTTTAGAGTTTAGGTTTTAGGGTTTTTAATACTTTTAAGGACTAAATTGAAATGTTTGGAAGTGTTTTGGGACACTTTACAATTTTATTTTGAGAATTTGGGACTAAAATAAATGAAGATGATGAAAAATGTAAATCCAGGGACTGATTTGCTAGTTTACTCAATTTTTATGTTCAAAAATGTAAATCCAGTCATCATGCCAAGGTGGAAAAAAAAAATAAGAATGCCCAGTCATGATGCCACGTAATCAAGTCAAACAAAAAAAATGACACATAAGCAAAAAAAATTGCCACATGTGCATTGAGTCAAAATTGAGGGCATAATTGAAACGTTGGTTGCACATTGAGGGCATGTTTGAACAAAATGAAACGTTAAGGGCATAACTGAAAATCACTGCAAACGTTAGGGGCATGAAATGGTGTTTTGCCAATATGAAAATTGAACTTGTCAAAGAAATGAAAAAGGTCAGCTTAAAAAGAAATATCGATTTTGAAGAGGTTAATTCGCTGGTTAAGAAACAGAGGATTGAGCATGGTTGTCTCTTTACCTTTGTATATGGTGCGCCTAGAGTTCAAGACAGGTTGGAGGTCTGGAAGAATTTGAGAAGGCTGAATAATGGGCTGAACCACCCTTGCTGTTGCATAGGCGACTTTAATGAACTTAGAAGTAACTCTGAAAAAATGGGAGGTAGATCACGATGTCTTAGAAGCTTCATTGATTCTGAAAAAATGGTGGCTGATGTCCTTTCAAGAATGGTTAACTCCTTGGCAGATCATTAATGGATTGATGGGATTAAATTAGCAAGATCGTGTCCTATCCTAACCCATTGTTTTTTCGCTGATGATTCAGTGTTTTTCTTGAAAGTTGATATGACAAATTGTGGGAGGTTTAGTGCTATCCTTGGGGACTATTGTAGAGCTTTGGGGCAGCTAGTCAACCTTGAGAAGTCATGTGTCTTTTTCACAGAGAACACCCCGGATAATATTAAAAGGCATTGCTGCTATGTTTTGGGTGTTAATGATGCTGCTTCCCCTGGTATTTACTTGGGTTTGCCTATTCTTTGGGGACGATCTAAGTGTGAAGCTCTTGCATTTGTTCGTGATAGGGTGAGAAGCAAGGTGCAAGGGTGGAAACATTCCCTTTTATCACATGGAGGAAGAGAGGTTGTTATTAAATCGGTGGCAAATGCAATCCCTACTTATACCATGTCGTGCTTCAAATTCCCCAAAAACACTTGTTGTGATTTGGATAGCATCATATCCAATTTTTGGTGGGGACAGAAAAATAATGAGGGTCGTATTCATTGGAGCTCCTGGAAGAAACTCACGAAGCCGAAGGGTGATGGTGGCCTTGGATTTAAAGACTTCATGAACTTCAATCTTGCTTTTCTTGCTAAGCAAGCTTGGAGGATTCTTAACAACCCTGATGACCTTTGGGTTAGAATTCTAAAAAGTGTTTACTTCCCGAATTGTGATTTTCTGAATGCTAATAGGGGTGGAAGAGCCTCATGGGCGTGGTCTAGCATCTTGGAGGGTAGGGGTTTGCTCATGAAAGATTTGTGTTGGAGCATTGGTGATGGTAGGAGGGTCTCCTTTTGGAATGATCCCTGGATTCCCGATCTCCCAGGTTTTAAACTAATATCTGCTCCTCCTTATGATGTGCTAGCTGATGCTAAAGTGGCGGAATTCATAGACAATGGTGCATGGGATCTCTCTTTAGTTGATGTTTGGTTGACAAATACAGAGATTAATGCCATTAAGAGGATCCCAATCTCTTTTGTACCTAAGAAGGACTCCCTGATTTGGGTTGGTGCTTTCAATGGTGAGTATACTGTTAAAGTTGGATACAATCTTGCTGTGAAGAGAAGGGAGGTCTGTGAAGTGGAGAAGCCTAGCTCTTCTTCTCAGGTTGATGATCAGTTATGGAAATCAATATGGAAGCTGCGTATTCCGCCAAAACTCAAACACTTCATTTGGAGATTATGTGCCGGTGCTCTTGCAACCAAAGAGAACCTTTGGAAAAGAAAGTGTAGTAACTCTCCAGTTTTCCCTTGCTGTCAATTGTATGTGGAATCTCATGAACATCTTTTTTTACTGTGTGATTGGGTTAAGTTGGTATGGTTCAGTAGCCCTTTTGCTTTTAAATTTGATGAGTATGGAGTAACTAGGATGGACTCATGGCTGCTTTATTTACTCACTGAGCTTAAGCTGGATGACTTTGAACTTGCTGTCATTTGTTCCATTTGTTGGTACATTTGGAAGGATCGTTGCTCTTTGGTTTTTGAAAATTATTCTCTTGACCCAACTGTTACTGTGTCAAAGGCTATTGGGTTTATTGCAGATTTTTGGGAGGCTAATGGCTGGAATTTTAGGTCATCTGAATCTCAAAATGGGATGGCTAATATTTGTCCTAAATGGAATCCTCCTGATCTTGGTTTTGTAAAAAAATAATGTGGATGGGGCCTTTTGTTTGAATTCCAAAAGTGCTGGACTTGGTGTTATTTGTAGGAATGAGCATGGAGATATGCTGGAATCTGCTTGTGTTGCAGCAAAGGCCTCCTCTCCATTGATGGCTGAGGCTCTTGCTTTGACAAAAGGACTTCAAATGGCCTTAGCTTTGGATTACAAAAAAGTCCTTTTTGAGTCTGATGCTGATATTTTGGTCAGAATGGTTAATAATCATGGGGGTGCAGGTGATTGGAGATGTGATCCCATTGTTGTTGATCTGAAATGTTTGAAAGAGCAATATGATGAGGTTCAAGTCTCTTGGATTCGTAGGAACTCTAACAGAGCAGCTGACTGGCCTGCTCGTGAAGCTTTAAAGGAATTGACTAATTCCTTTGTTTTGTGTGTTTTGTTTTTAGTTTTTCTTTCTGTAGTTTGTTTTCTGGTTTTTGCTTTTGTCTCCTGTGAACTGGGTTGTTGTTTTCTTTGGTTTGCTTTTCAATGAAGTATTATTCAGTCCAAAAAAAAAAATTAACTTACTCTCTCTGTGGCCCAAAAAGAAAAAAAATAATTAACTTAGTGGTTGAGGCTTTTGATTTGGATAACGTGTGTTACATTTGGAAAATTAAATTTGATTAGCCCAGGTTTATGGCTTAATTATTACATCATTGAAGTAAGTTTATGATCACTAAGGCTCCGTTTGGTAGCCATGAAAAGAGTTTTACATTGTAAAACTCCACGAATTTCGAGACTTTCATGTGTTTGGTATGGTAATTTAAGCTATGTAAAGTGGATTACAATGTAAAGGGTTTTACATTACATAGGCCATTTTTCTTTACTTCACATTTCTGATGTAATTCAAGTCTACCTAGGGAATTATGGTAGAATTCCTAATTTGCCCCTCTCACTCTCATCCCATTTTCTCCCCCTAAGGTGGCCGGCGACAGCGGCGGCGGTTGACGGCGGCTCCGGCCACCGTGGACGGCGGCGCCGGCCACCGTGGACGGCGGTGGACGGCGGCGCCGGCCACCGTGGACGGCGGTGGTGAGTGGCGGCGGCGGCAGTCTTGTGGTGGTTGTGGGAAGGGCATTTTTGTCATTTTTTTCTATATCTATTTTACTTTCCCTCCCCTACCTTTTTATACCAAACACTTTCAATCTTTACCTACTTTACATTCCCTCAACTACTTTTCCTTTCCCTCACAATTTTTCCCTTGTAAAACCCTTTCCTTTACATACCCCCAACCTTACCAAACGGACCCTAAGAATTGACCCATTTAAGTTGTTTAAGCATGTGTAGATGTTATATCCTATATATATATAGGTCAAAGTTCTATTTTGGTCCCTCAGTTATGCTTAATGTTTTAAATTGGTCCCTCAGTTATTTTTCGTTCCATATTGGTCCCTTAGTTTTCCAAAACTTGACACAGTTGGTCTCTCAAACGTTTTCCATCCATTTTTAAGAAAAAAAAAAGGGAAAAATAAACTTTCATCCCCAAAAAGTCTTATTTTCTTATATTAAGGTCATTTTCTTTTTATAATAAGATCAAAACGTAAGAAAAAAACATAAATTAAAACTTTAATTGAATTTGTCCAAAAACTTTCATCCTTTCTTTTTTGACGAAAAAATGGATGGAAAACGTTTGAGGGACCAACTGTGCCAAGTTTTGGAAAACTGAGGGACCAATATAGAACGAAAAATAACTGAAGGACCAATTTGGAACATTGAGCATAAGTGAGGGAGCAAAATAGGACTTTGGCCTATATATATATATTATAAGGTTAAAGAATTCTTTTTAAGTATTTTAGTATAAGATGAGGATTTCCTGATCTGTTGCATATAAATGTTTTTCTTTATCCTATAATTTCTCTTGTTTCTTATTTTAAACTCAAAGAACTTATTAAGAGTAACTTGTAGCTCTGAATTTGTCATATTTTAGACTTAAAATGAGAGAGATATAATCAATTTCGCTTGTTTGACCGTAAAGAGAGTAGTCTATTTTCAGAATCGGTTTGACCTTGTTTGCTGGCAGTCCTTATTAGACAGAGAAAGTATTATTTGAGAGCTATTAATAGCTCTGAACTCATCAAATTCGAACTTGAAATGAGATAAATATGACTATAATCAATAGTTTGTAACTAAAATGAAACAGTATGCCAATATTTAAAACCAATTTGAACATTTTGAAACATAAATGACTAAAATGAACATTAAGACATACATTTGGGACCAAAATGAACTTTTTACCTAAGAAAAATAAGAGAGAAAGTTTTTAGAAGAAAAATAAAAAATCTAATTTTTAAAAAGAAAAAAAAATCTCACGTGATTTCTCAACAAAAAATATATATATAGTAAAGTTCACCTAAAGATTAATGGTGGAACATAAATAATAATTTAAGGATCAATTTGAAAAAAAAATTTAAGACCAAAATAAAATTAATTCTAGGTTAAAGGGTTATTTTTGTCCTTAATGTATGGCCTAATATTTATCTTGTTCTATTATGTTTTAAAATGTTCATATTGGTCCTAAATGTTGGTAAAATGGTTCAATTGGGTCTCAAACTATTGAACGTGAGTCGTTTCAAGTTCAAACGTGACGCTTTTAGAGCTACATATTGTTTTCAAAAAGTACTTTCTATATCTAGTTGGAGCCGTTAGTAAACGTGGTCAAATCTGTCCTAAAAGTAGACCTCTTGTTTCATGGTTAAACAAGCAAAGTTGATAATATCTCTCTCGTTTCAAATTCGAATGCGACGATTTCATAGCTATGAGTTCCTCTTAATAAGTCCTTTGAACTTGAAATGAGAGGCGAGAGAAATATGACCAAATTTAATAGTTTGAGACCAAAATGAAATATTTTACCAATATTTGGGACCAAAATGAAACATTTTACAAACATTTAGGATCAATCTGAATATTTTGAAACACAAAGAACCAAAATGAACATTGAGACATACATTTAGGACTAAAATGACCCTTTGACCAGAATTCTATAATGTAAAGACTAATTTGGCTATTTGACTTAATTTTTTTAAAATACAAAATATTAATAAAATAGTAATAAATATAATAAAAAGACAAATAAAAATATCTTAGTCCCCAACCAAAAAAATTATGAATTAATACTAGATAGGAAAGTTCACGGATATTTATATTTTTAAAATTAACTCAACAATTAAAGAAAATTAGATTTATTGCCAAATCAAGTATAATCCCTAATCTAAAGATATTCTTGAAGTTGTACAATGCACCTAAGTTTGTGCTATGTGCAATTGTTAGGGAAAATCTTAAATTAAAATTTAAAATTTAAGATCAATCATGTCAAATCATGAAGAAAGAAAATAAAATGTTGAAGCTTACTTGAGTTCTCTATATTTGTACAAAGCTCTACGGTTTTTGATTTATTTGTCTTTCAAATTGTTGAGCAATACTTTTCTTTAGAAAATTTCTCTTCTTTGATAATGAAATATCAAAAAGGAATTTTTTTGCTCACAATTTGGGAACCATAACTGATGCGAGCATGGGGAAGCACTTCCATATCAAGAAATATCAATGAGTCAATGAGTGAGTTTGTGGAAGAAACTTGAACAATTCAAATGACAAATGAACCTTCAAACAATGTTGAAAACGTCACTTCATTTGTGTGAGTTGAAAGAAGAGTTTTTCAACATATTATATGCTTCAATATAACAAGTTCAAGAGTTGGACCCAAGTACTACACATGTAGACACTTATCTGGGCCTAAATTATCTTATTTTTAGGCATACAAAGCTGATTAAAATTGAGGCTTTTATTTTGGACGAAAATCATTGTTTTTGCGACTTTATATCTAACGTCCATTAGTTATTGAACTAGTTTCATGTTTTGGACTTTCTTATTTAAAGTTCATAAGTGTTTTAAAACTTTTGTATTATCTTATTTTAAACATTATTTTTTAATTGGGCTTTAGTTGATGAAATATTAGTAGAGCCCATTTGATTTAGGGTTTTATATTCCATGGAGTATAAATACCCCATTAACTTTCTTGTAAGGGAGATTTTGGATTTTGAATAGAGTACAAGAGTACTGTGCTTTTCTTCTTCTTCTTGGCTGAAAGAAGAATCCTTAGGAGAGAGTTACTTATCTTCTTCTATTACAACAAGAATTAATTATTATCAAGGTAATCGCTTGTGCCGAATTCATTATTGGTTTTTCAAATCAACCGATTATTTGTGTTTCCATTTGCACTTGTCATTCGGAGATTCAATAGATTGGGGGTTTCATTCATTCTATCTGTTTTGTTCATATTGTGTGTTGGGCTTTCGGGTTTGAGGTTAACCAAAATAAAATTAGTTCTAGGTTAAAGAGTCATTTTGGTTTTAAATTTATGCCTTAATGTTTATTTTGTTCAATTATATTTCAAAATGTTCAAATAAAAATATTTTAGTCCCCAACCAAAAAATTTATGAATTAATACTAGGAAAGTTCACTGATATTTATATTTTTAAAATTAACTCAACAATTAAAAAAAATAGATTTATTGCCAAATCAAGTGTATAATATATAGTACATAATAATAAAGTAATAATAATATTCTATATTTGTCTTTTCTTAATCAACCATGTCTCTCCCTCCTCTTCTTCTTTTTCTTCTTCTAACTCTGCATTTTTCCATCAAGTTTTTCATTTTTGGGCGCCATAGACTTCTTTTTCAAACTCATGAAACTTCATTTTTTTTTTTGTGAAAATTTTTCCCCTTTCTCGCTAATGCTGTGGATTGATTCAGAATTCTTCATAGCGTCTAACAAAGCCAAAAAATCAGATTGTTGCAGGCATGATTTTTTGCTGAAAAATTCCCCATTCTTTTCTTTTACATTGTTCTAAAACCCTCCTCGTGATTTCTTCTTCTGACCTAATTTCTATCAGACTCGTTCTTATAGTAATATGGAGCTTCCGTCGCCGTGGACTTCCAAGGCTGCCGCCGCCGTCGAAGTTGCAATGAATCAGATGAACCAAGCCTTACCGGACCTGTTTTCCGAGCTTGAAAAGAAGTCAAAAGAGATTTATGATTTGAGAGAGAGATTGAAGTCTGAGGAACTGGTTAAGAAGAGAGTTGAATTGAAATTGAGAGAAGAGAATGAAAAGCTCAGAACTCAGAACGACGAAATGAAGAAGAATGAGGAGAGATACCTAAAATCAATGGAGCAGCTTGAAACTGAAAACCACAAAATGAAGGAAAAGAAAGAGAAACATGATAAATCGTTGAAAGATCTCGAAATTGAAAACCGCCGAATAAGGGTCATATTCAAGGAGAAGGGGGAGAGAGACCTTAAATTAATTGAAGAGCTGCATACTTATAATCATGAAATGAGGGATAAATTGAAGAAGAAGGATGAGAGATACGAGAAGCTGTCGGAAGAGATGAGGAGGAACATTGGTGAATTTGGGGAGAAATTGAAGAAGCGCGAGGAAGAATGCGAGAGAAGGAAGAAGGAAGCCGAGAACCTATTGGAAGTTGGGAAGAGGAAGGAGAAAGAAGATGGAGAGATAATTTCAGAGTTGAGGAGGAAGATCCTCGAATTGGAGGATGAGAATCGCAAGCACGACCACACCTGGAAGGCGACATTTATGGGGTTGGAGGAACGAGTTTTGAAGTTAGGGAATGATCTTCAAGCCTTGAACGAGGCTGATGGCGGCGGTTTTGGAAGAAATAGCGACGAAAATGGTAATCGATGCCGAAGAATTGTTGATGATGATAATATCACTCATGCTGCAGGTATGGGAGTTCCAAAAGCTTTTCTATGTGTGTGTGTGCTAGCTATATATTTACACTGCTAAGCATGTTTGAAATGTGATTTTTGCATGCATTGAGAAATGCCATGGTGAGTCATCTTTGTGGTTGGTAGTTAGTACTTGTTAATGAAATTTGCCATTATTTTTTGTCGGAAAACATTCACTAAACATCTCAAGCTTTTGAGTTGATTTTTAACATGATATTATCATAGCTTCAATAATAAGTGATTAATGAATCAATCTTTGGCAACATCAACATGTTAGAGATTATAATTAAATTGTTCATAGGCTTTGATAATCATTCTATTTAGATGACAGAAACTAATGTTGTTCATTTCCCAAGCTTTTGCATCCAAATTTAGTATTAAGCATCCCTAATAAAATGATTTTTGTATCTCTCTTCACAAGGTGCATCAGAAAAAAGAGACACAACTTCTCGAAAGAGGCTTGCACCTTTATCAAAAGCAGCAGCTCCAGATGTGAATGACAATTTGAAAAGGAAGTTTGAGTCAAGAAATATACAGGATGGCTATGATATTTATGCGAGTTCCACCTCTTCTTCGTCTTCTGAAGGTGACCGGGAGGAAATTCTTAGGAGTTGTAGTCGTCTTCTTGGTGATTCAGTTCATCAAAGTAAGAAAAAGAGGCTGAGAAAATAGTCATGTGTATGTAATAGGCTCTATAACATATAATGTTTTTATTCTTCCTAGAGTTTGCTTCTTACTACGCAAATAGATATGTGTGTTTAATATCCAATGTAGTAAGATCCCGATTCTGATTATCTCTCTTGAATTTCACAGTGGGCTGTATTGCTTTTTGTATTCTTTTGTACTCCCAAAAATTATAGAGAAAAGATATGTATATCCATTCCATGATGATAAATAGTTCTTGTAATCACAGGAAGTGATTGTAATAATATAGGTTGTAAATTGTAATGTGAAATGTGATTGTGGGAGATGAAGATAATACTGCTCCTAGAGTCCATTTACTATCTGCAAGTGTGCTTCAATTGCGCTACAATTGCCTCCTAACTCTGTTATGTGTAAATGGATTCTGCACAAGTATGTGAACAATAAAACAATTTAGGAATGGTTCTTGTACCTCGTTTGTTTGGAAAAGTGTTGTTAATAACATGAATTTAATAACTGATTAGCTTTTCTAGACTGTTCGGAATGGATATAGTATTATTGATATGTCAAGTATGTTTTCTGAAAAGGATAGCGAATTGGATGGCATTTAATTTAATTTGCTGAAAAGGACAAATTTCTGTAAAATCCAGGAGTTGCAACTTGAAGCAAGCTAGAGGTGATGACATTAACCTCCTGGTTTTTTTTTTTTTTGAGAGACTGTCTGATGCAAAGGAATGGTATTCATAATGCCTTAATCTATGTTGCTCCTTCTAGGCTTTATGCAAAATGTAATCGAATTTGAGAAAATTGGCATCACAGGCAGCTTTTGAATGACATTGAATCTCTTAGAATTAGTAATGTCTTGCCTTTCACTAAGATGCCTTGTGGATGTTAATTGGTTCTTCACAGTCACCTGAGGACTATGTAGCTTAGTCCTAAATTAGGTTATGTTTCTTGTTGTTGCTGTATCTTTTTATCTTTTGCACTGTTCTTTTATGAGTATAAAAAAAAAATAAAAAGTAGTAATGGATGGCCAATATTGGTTAAATTGCACTTTTGCAACTCCCATATTTGGTGAAGCTGGTGTTTGCAGCAACAGGAGTGATGAGTGTATGCTTTTCTATCCTCACTCTATCGTTTCAAAAGTCTTGCATTTCCAAGAAACTAGAACATACTTTTTTCATGGTTTAATCTTGGCTTGACCATTAATTGTTATTCATTTTGGAACAGATCTTTTGTATATAAATTTTCTGCCTTATAAGCTTGCAAACTCATGTGTTAATAGAAAGCCAATCATGTGTAATGTTTGCAGTTTGCTGGCTTTGACACCAATTAGTGTAGATTGCTGAAATTTGAGTGCATATGTTGGGAACTATATAAACTGTCAACAATTTATGTTCAAAACTTCCTAAAGGGCTGCACTTGAGGAAAACATTATAAGATGTAAGTTATACTTCTAGTATGCTTATTTGTGTACTCTAATTGTTATAAACTATAACGTAATTGTAGATTTATTTTTCCATTACCAATAGAAAATTTGATTAGATTGATCACATAACAATGCAATTCTTTTGGACCCAAATACATTTTCTCCATGACCTCTTAGTCTTTGACATTATCAGTACTCTAATTAGTTAAAGCCACAAATTTCTCAAGATTTCTTCTTCCATTCCCAAGTCCTTGGGCTGCTATGCTCATTTCATTATTCCCATAATGGGCCAAATCATATTATAGGAGATTATATATTTTTCTCTTCCTCTTTTTCCTCTGTTTTTTGTGCTTAGATATACATGCCCTTTTTAAATGTCTTAATTTTTCCATAAATATCTACTTATTATTTTCTTGCTATAATGTTACAAGGTTGCCATTTTGCTTCTCATAGAAATTACTCCAAAAAATATAGTTGTTCATAATGCCATGGACATAGCTCGGATTATTGTAAGTTGTATCTTTTCTTTCCTTTTCTTAAAATATTTTGGGACAGAAATTATGGGAATTTGATGTTCATTTTTTTGTTACTTTTCTGCTTTTTGCATGTACTTGGATAATGTTTCTGCTCAAACTTCTTTATATAACAAAATTGGTTTGGGTCTTTCGATACAATCAAATAGAAAGCCCCAAGGGCGCCATATTCTAGGAGTCCAAACTATGACCAGGTAAGGAACTTTTAAAAGTCAGTACCATGGTTATCAAATCAAATCATACAAAAAAAAAGTGTGAATAAATCAAATTGCCCTTGTATGTTTCACAACTTAGCTAAATATAGCTCAAATAAAATTTATGTTCTAGAAAGTGACAGAATAAGACACGTTAAATGGCAATGATATTGAATGATATAATGTATTCTAATAAATGGTGCTTTGAAGAAGTCTTTTCATAATTTGATTGCTCAAGATGTTAGATACTTAGACATAATTTTGGAATTTTAGGTTTCAAATGAAAAGAAGTGGAATTCAAAAGAGTGGATCACCTTAACGTATTTTTACTTCTCATGATCATTGTTTTCTCCATAAAAGTAACAAAATGTGGGAAGATATGGGCCTGATTGGTTTAAGAAAATGTTTCCTGTTTTCATTTTTTATTTCCATTTCTCGAATAAAGTCAAAAAATCATTTTCATTCATATTTAAATTATGTTAACTTGAATAACGCTAATTTTTATATGTTTTTAAGTTTGATTATAACTAAATGATGATATTAACCTGGTTAAATAATTTACTTTTGCGAAATGTTGCAAAATATCATAAGTTTATTTTTGGAAATACTGGAAACGTCTTTTTGACGTTTCCTGTTTTCAGCCTGTTTCAGGAAATACTTTCAGAAAACATTTCTAAAAAAATTGTACAAAACACATTTTCAGTCATATTTCCTTTTTCAGTGAAAATGAAAATAAGAAACAGAGCAACCAATGAGACCCTCCCAATCAATCTCATTAAAAACTAAACCATGCCTGTTTTCCCATGCAACAGAATTGTCACAATTATACAGAATTGCAAGATTTGGTAATCCTTGATTCCTGTTTTTCCATGCCTTTTTCTTTTAAGATTGCTTGGTACGTAATAAAGAATTTCTCCAAATTGATGTGAGTAATTGAAAGTGAAAGTTTGTTTCAAACTGTCCAATGATTTCTGGACCCTATAATAATGGAATCTTCATACTTGGACCCAAACATATAAAAAGAATATTTCAAAAAGTAATTTTTTATTAATATCAAATATATTTTCATCAATTTTTAAGTTAAATATGTAATTATCAAAAAAAATCATAAATATCAATATGCTACTAGATAGCGATTCTTATAAAAATAAATTATAAATATTTATATAACTAGTCCAGATATTTTCATATTTTGATTAATTTAGACCAAAGGCTCATTTTGGTCCATTATCTTTGCTTCAAGGTTCATTTTAGTCTATTATCTTTCAAAAGGTTCAAATTGGTCCATTATATATGTAACTTGGTTAAAAAAAAAAAGTCCTACCGTTAGATTTCGTCTCTTTTCTCCTTTATTTGATGACATGGCAGCTGACACAACATTTTTGTCTCTCTCTTACATGTACTTTTCACTCTCCTAGGCAATGTTGCATGAATACTTCAAAAATGGCACTGTATCCGTACCGAATATGTACTCGTACCTGTATTCTATGAATACTCTTGGATACTTTTAAAATATTATAAAATATAAATTATTATATTTTTTTATAAAATATCACTACATTTTTATCTTATTTTATTTTTGTTGTATTAAAAATTTATTCTTTTTAGATTAATAAACAAAACATTCATATTTTTATAAGAAAAAGTATATAAATTTATATTTTATAATTTTTTATTTAAATAAATATTGTCGTACCCGTATCTTATAATTTTCAAAATTAACGTATTTCGTACTCGCATCCGTATCCGTGTAAGTATCCGTACCCGTTCTAGTGCAACCTAGCTCCTAGGTAATATGTTTTGGTAACATGGCTTTTCTTTTACTAAATATAAAAATTGTCATGGTTATTAAAACCGGACTGGCCGGTTCAACAAGTTGGACCGGGAACCGGACACCAAGCCGGTCCGAGTCAGAGTAGGAATCGGCTATGCATTGAACCGGAAAAGAATCGTCGGAACCGGCTAAGAATCGCCAAAACCGGACTGAACCGGCGGTTTATGGGGTTTAGGTGGTTCATCCAAACCCTTAAAACTTTTCTCCCATCTGCTGAAAATCAAGGCTTTCTTCCTCTCTTCTTCGTCATAAACTAACTTGAAAATTGCATAAAGAAGAGAAGAGAAGATGAGAAGAGTTGAAAAGTTAAAGAAGTGAGGATTTAGAGATTTTTTTGTGCTACAATATAAAGGAAGAAGAGGAAGAAGAAGAAGCACGCAGTGGTGATGGGAGACTAGAGAGGCGCCGTGCAAGTGAATAAGGAGGTGGTGTATTAGGGTTTGTGATTTGTTGCAATATTGGTGCATTGAATGATGCAAATAGTAGTTGAGCATTGATTTGTTTTCTGACTTTTTGTATGAGTATTTATTTAGTTACAACTTACTAAATTTTTCTCTTTTCAAGATATATTTAATTAGTGTTTAAAATAAGTACATTTAATAATTTGATTTTTATCCTAATATATTTCTTTTCTTATTAAGTTTAAACTCTAAAATAATAAGTTATTTAGTAGTTTTCACTCCAATATTTAATCTTTTATCTTTTTATTTCTCACTTTCTTACTCAAGCAAGTTTAATTATTATATATTTTTAATAGTTATTATTATATTTTTATTATTTTAAATTAAATATATTATTTTTAATTTATTTAATTATCAACGGTCCGACCCCGGTTGAATCCCGGTTGGACCATTGAACCTTGAACCCCTACTTCGTCCGGTTCGATGGCCGGTCCGGTTTTAATAACCTTGAAAATTATATCTTATTTAGATATCTTTTATTTTTTAATGTTTTATAGATTAGATCCAAATTTTATTAAGTTTGTGATTATTATATTTAAATATGTTTATATAATCCAATAACTATATTGTATATTCTTAGAATAAATTATATTAATAATTTCCTATACATTAAGATATTGATTGAGGTGGGAGAGACTTAATGGAAATTATTTTTGATATACAGGGCAAGTAAGAAAGAAATCCATTACATCTTTCTGAGTAGCCAGGTGATTTTAAATTGTGAAGGATGTGAATCAATTTAAATTTATTTCTAAATTATGTATATATATCAAAAGAATAGTATGATTATATAGCTCTCAGGATAAATGGAATGTTCATTTTTTTAATAAATAAATAGTAAATAATTTACCATAAACAAAAAGAAAACAAATTTATATAATGAAATCTCAAACAATAAATCAAAATAATAATTGCTATTATTTATTTAAATTTACTAAATTTGCAAAACCATTTTTAGAAAATTATAATTATCACCTTTATAAACCTTTTTTATCACAAGAGTAAGCAGCTCCAGCTCATAATGAGTCAGCACACGCGATTCTTGCTTGATATCTTTATCTGTTACGTGGATCAAGTCCAAACGATGAACCTTCACCTCGAACACCACGTGACCAGCTCATGATGAGTTACCACACGCAATTCTTGTTTGATATCCTTATTTGTTATGTGGATAAAGTCCAGATGAACCTTCATCTTGAGCACCAAGTGACTAGCTCATAATGAGTCAGCACACGTAATTCTTTCTTGATATCTTTATCTGTTATATGGATTAAGTCCAGATGAACCTTCACATCGAACACCACGTGACCAACTCATAATGAATCAGCACACACAATTCTTGCTTGATATCCTTATTTGTTACGTGGATCAAGTCCAGATGAACTTTCACCTCGAGCACCACGTGATTAGTTCATAATGAGTCAGCACACGTAATTCTTGTTTGATATCCTTATCTGTTATACGTGGATCAAGTTCAGATGAACCTTCACCTCGAACACCACATGACCAGCTCATAATGAGTCAGCACACACAATTATTTCTTAATATCCTTATCTGTTACGTGGATCTAATAGAGGTAATATGAGTAATGGGCCTCAGTCCAATAGGTCCAACCTCTCCAATACAGATCAGTAGGCACATTTCTTCTCTTTGCATCATTGTGAGCTGGCTTTCCTTTTATATTAGTTTGTTGCTTTATTCCAACGGCTTGATGTGTTGTATTTTATATAGAAGGTTGAAGAATTTATTCATTCTTTCCTTAAGTGTATATAAACACTCTTTGAATAGCATGTTCCAATAACCATGGTTGGTTTTTTTCTATTAATAAAATATATTCTCAGCCTCTGTTTATTTAGCCTTTTGTTGATCTAGTTCGTTTTCAAGAAGCAAATTTCTTATTCACACTCATTGCATTGTAATCGGCTATACTGTGTTGATGGTGGCATGTTTGAAAAAATTGGTTGAAAATATTTACTAAATTTATATATGCATTTTTCCTTCTTTTTTTCTTCTCTTATTCAGGGATTACATAGCAGTATAAAAGATCAAACTACCCAAATAGTCCAAGAATATTAGATATACATATATATATATATATGTGTGTGTGTGAATATGAAGAACCAAATTTTAGGATCTTTTGTCACTCAAGTTCACAAATGTGGTCTTGTAACTCAGATAATTAGGCCTTGTCCACACTGACTAGGTTTGCATACTTGAGCTTCTTCCTTAAACACTTAGTAACCATGGCTGCATCTACTCCTTCTCCTATTATCACCACTTTATCTCTCTCATTCCTTTGAAATGCCACAGATGAAACACCTGCTTATTGAAATGCCACAGATGAAACACCTGCTTATAATTATACATACAGTTATACACATATATATATATATATGGAAAAAACTTATATGCGCGCAGTTCCTTATATATTTGTTATGAGGTTTCTCTAATCAAAAGCTTCAATTAGATTCTTTTTCTTCAATGATTGGTTAAGTAAAAAGTTATCTTTAATACTCTTTCTCTATCATGATTAGTGGTCATGCAAAATAAATTTGGCACGTGTCATATATATATATATATATATGTGTGTGTGTAGCAAGAGGATTGTGAGTTTTTCTTCAATGTTAGGATTGACTTCAACCCTAAAGAATTTGAGTTTGAGGATGTTGAATTGCAGGCAGCAAGTATAGTGTGCGTTGCTTGCACGTTGAATGACTTGAATAATAAATAAATAATAAAAGAGAAATTTTGTGTAAACTAGCTTTTGTAAACTAAGTCTACTACTTAAAATGCTTTTAATTAGCAAAGAAAGGTCAAATACTCAAATTGGTCCCAAAAGTATGGAGTAGAATAGTAGATTTCAAATTGGTCCAAAATATTTCGATGATTGTTCACTTTTGATCCCAACCTAATGAATGTAGTCATATCTCTTTCTTTTCAAGTTTAAATGCTACCACTTCAGAGCTATGAGTTACGTTTGACTAGTACTTTCTCTATCTAATTCAAGTCGTTAATTAGCAAACGACGTCAAATCAAGTCTCAAAAGTGGGTCGTTTTAAACCAGCGAAGTTGGTCATTCTCTCTCATTTTAAGTTTGAAAACGATGAGTTCGGAGCTACAGATTATTTTTATTGACTCATTATTCTACACAGTAGATATTATAAGTAAATAAGGTCAAATGGAATCTGAAAGTAGGTTTGAAATCAATTTTTCATTTTTTTTTATTCCCAATCCACTTTTGAACCTAATATGACCTCATTTGCACATAATCCCAACTGGGCAGAAAAAAAAATAACTCTTTAAGAGTAATATGTAGCTCTAAACTCGCCGCATTCAAATTTAAAATGAAAGATATAACCAATTTCATTTGTTTAACTATGAAACAACGACCTACTTTCGAGTCCCTATTTGATCTCGTTTGCTAACGATTCCAATTGAATATAGAAAATACTCGTCAAAAGCAACTTATATCTATAGATTTCTCGCTTTTGAACTGACAACAAGAGAGGGATATGACCATGTTTAGAAGTTTGAGACCAAAAGTGAACAATTATGGAAACATTTAGGACCAATTTGAAACAAATGAAATATTTATGATAAATTTGAAATCTACCACAGACTTTTGACACCAATTTGAATATTTGACCGCAAAGAAATAGTATGATAATTACCATTAGCCACGGCAGCTATGGACATGGCCTTGATCCTGCATTTCTCGCAATTCAATGGCACCTCAATCACTATCTTTTGCTGCAACATTTTTAAGTAATTAATTCAAACATCTCACTATTCATTAATCCCCAAATATTATCCATGCTAAATAATGATAACAAAAGCTGATTCTTTTTTTTTCTTAGAAAAAAGTAAGAGAAAGTAATGACTTACCTTCATTGTATAACAGTATTGTTTGTGGGCGTAAGCAAGGAAGAGAGGTTGTTGTTAGTAATTAGTATAGATGGGAGAGAAATAGAATGAAGCATTATTTATAGTGAAGATGAATGTCACTTGTAAATTGTGATGTAGTCTAAGTTGCAATGCAATTATTATATGATAATTTAATTAAAAAATGGATTTGAAGATCCTATTTTTATGGGTTCAACGCCTACTTTGTGTGTGCCATCACTGCCATGTTATTATGTCATCTAAAGTCTAAACCAACTAAGTCAACTATTTAGTCAAATCATAAAAAGTCAACTACTTAAGTTCTAATTATATATATGGCTAAAGTTCACTTTTGGTCCCATAACTTTGGAAAAGGTTTCAATTTGGTCCCATAACTTTTTTTGTTGCAATTTTGGTCTCATAACTTTTGAAAACGTCTCACCGTTGGTCCCAAGACTGATTTCCATCCATTATCCGTTGCTAAAGATGATCTGACATACTGAGTTGGATGATAACATGACAAATATGGGTGAAGTTATGGGATAGATAGAAATCAGCTTGATATCAACAGTGAGACGTTTTTAGAAGTTATGGGACCAAATTTGCAACAAAAAAAGTGATGGGACCAAATTGAGACCTTTGTCAAAGTTATGGGACTAAAATTGCAACAAAAAAGTTATGGGACCAAATTGAAACCTTTGCCAAAGTTATGAGACCAAAAATACACTTTAACCTATATATATATATATATATATATATTAGTTGGTTGCGGGTTCTGATTAATTCATATTTGACTTGCATGGTGTATATGAGTATAATGAAAAAGTCTCTCAATAAAAATAATTACATTCATAAAATTTTGAATCCCAAACTTTACTTAAATAATGTTAAATTACTTATCACTTAAATAAACTCCTTCTAGATTGTTTGCACGCGCTTTCAAGACTTTAAATCTATGAAGCATAGATACGAACACACTGACACACTGATTCTTAAAATTATACGACACGCACAGCATATATTTATACATATAAATTATTAAAAATCTATAAATTTTGATGAAAATTTTAAATATTACAATATCAATTCATAATATATGTCATATATATATGATATTATTTTATATTGATTGTCATGATAAAGTTACAAAAAATTAATTTTATATTCTGAAACTTATGAATATGTATCATATGGGTGTCGTACGGATGTCGGACACGGATACGTGTCTGACACAAGGACATGTTGTCAAAATGAAATGTCCATGCTTCATAGCTTAAAATTAAAGATGAACAAATAAATAAATAAATATCTTATATTATATGGCTCCACCCCTTTCTGGTCGTCCACATTTTAAAACTATAGTACAAAATTAATAATAAGAGGAAAATTATTATTTGATCCCTTCGTTTTTACTGTGTTAACGATTTAGTCCCTCCTTTATTTTACATACATATTTGTGTGCCCGTTAGGGCACGCAAAGCCTCTAGTATATTATATGTGGATTACTCTTTTTGGTCATCCTCATTTTTTCTCCAAATAAATTTTTAGTTCAAATTTAATCAAATACATAATTTTAATAGAAAAAAAAGTCTAACACACGTACATAACCTCTGCAATGGATATTTGTGTTTTTTATACTCTTATACCATCATATATGAATTTTTAACTTTTAGATTTTACACATGTCTAGCTAAATTATTAAAAATATAATTTTTTAATGAGATTCTTTTTATTTAATTTTTTTTGTTATTTTAAAATAAAATAAAATAAAATATTTTTATTTTTAATTATTATAACGTGGACACGCAAAGCCTAATACGTATGTGTGTGTGAGAGAGTACGTATGATTCTATTCAATATATAGCTATCATTTTACGAAGATCATGTGAATCATTTTGCCTTAGTCAAAACTAGCTCTAATTGTAACTGTGTTATTTTTATTAATAGTCGTAAATATGGCCTTAAAAGTCAACTCCTCCTCATTCAAATCTTTTGAGAAAAATTATTTTTTGATTTTTAATTATACTAAGTGTATTTTTGGTTTTATAACTTTAGTAACGATCTCAATTTGGTTCCAAAACTTTTTTTTTTATAATTTTAGTCCTATAACTTTGGCAAATGTCTTAATTTGGTCCCATAACTATTTTATTGCAATTTTGGTCTCATAGCTTCTGAAAATGTCTCACCATTAGTCCCAAACTTATTTTCATCCATCTCATAACTTCACCCATATTTATCATGTCATCATCTAACTCAATATGTTAGATCATCTTTATAGTGTACTTGTGTGTAATTAATAGAGAACATGAGATCCACGAATGTTAACATATATAGTACGGCACTAGGTAGGTTTGTATGTAAGCATGCATGGCTGTCCCAACGTGCGTTACATCATCACTTAGTCACAATATGACATAAGCAATGGTATCACATTATTGCTATGTGTGATAATGATATAGTAGCATTCCGGTATAATTTAAGATCATACTAAAATCAATTCTAATTTTTTAAGATATTTAAAATCTAGACAAGCTAAAGATTGACCGGTCATTGGTATGGAATCAATTCATAACTTATAAATTCGTAAGTTTGATTTTCGTTATCGATGTGATACTCTTATTGGTAGGCGATCTGTAAGTATCTCTATAAGGCTCATAAAGTTTGGAAACATGTTCTGACCTAATGAGTTCCCGGGATCTAACTCACTTAATTTTTTTTTATAAAAAAGAAAAACATGACAAACTAAATCAAATTGAATTGATCAAACCAAAATGAATAAAAAATAGACAAATAATTTTATTTAGTTTGAAATAAATCAAATTTGAGTGATTCAACCGCTATACAGATGTTTTTTCTTTGAAATTAAATGCATCATATGATATATGAACAAATGAGAATCTTGTTATAAATAATATGGTTTGTGAATATCCATAATTGACTTTTAATATTCTCCATGTACAGAAGTTAGAGTTTTCTCGATAACTGTATGTATCATCTTTAGTTTCATGTGAACATCAATATGAGTCTATCTCTTCATTATATACATTAAGTTGGTACATCCCCCTTATACATCTTTAGCCTATAAATAGAGGCTTTAGGTGTTGATATAAAGTTGATGATATATATCAGTTGAATGAAAGAATCACTTTCTCCTCCTACTTTTCTCTCTACTTTGAATATTCTTATTTCTTATATTTTATAACACGTTATCAACACGAGTTTCTACCGGTTTGAGCTTTTGGCATCTAAGCATGAGTCTTTACCTATACAAGTTTTGGTAATTAAGCATGAATCTCTTCTGATTTCAAATTTGGATAATTGACGAGGTAAGTTCATTATCTGTCAAGCTTGCTTGTTACAATCACTGCAGGTAAGAAACTTGTTATGTTAAATGATTTATCATTATCGTAATATATTTTATAAGTTTATTATTTTAGTCAATGTAGTCAAGATCGAAATCTTACTCAAGATCAGAGGAGGTGTAAGATAGATCAGATCGAGGATCTTAAGATCCTATGAATTTCCTTAAAAAAGTATTATATAAATTATATAAACAGTTACTAATATCTCTATGAATATATATATATATATATAAATGTTCATAAGTCATAAATTCATCTTATAACATGTCTCAAAATCTTTATACGACATCATCAATTTATAATCTCAACATGTAATTAGCTAATTATCAAGATGTCTAAAAAGTTTATCATAAGTTGAGTAAAAAATTAACAAAAACAAGACAACAACCACGAGTAACATTATAAATTTCGAACATCATTATCAAAAAGTTCATTCAAGCATATATCACACATCAAAATCATCATCATCATCATCAATGTCTCCCATTTCTATTTCATCCACTGGAATCTCCAAATCATCAACAGTGCCATGAGGTTCAACATTTTCTACTTCTTGAAATTCAAAGCCTTCGTCTTCTACTTCATTCTATGTCTTCATCTTTTTTTTTTCATTACTCTCAGTGATTCATTCATCATCAGAAGAAATATCTTCTATGTTGTTAAGCTCCCTTATAGTTCTTTTCCCTTTGTATTTTCGATTAAATATAACATAGACCAACTCATTCATCTTTTTTTTGAATCATACGATTCATTCTCTTCGTGTGAACCTAAATGATGAATGATTATAAATAATTAACTTAACTATATAAAGAGAATAAAATAATAAGATTTGTAAAAAAAAAAAAAGGTCATGTTTAAAGTTTCTTACCCTCTCTAAAGTACTCCGATTACGTTCATATCATAAAGAACTACAAGTTAAGCTCAATATTCGAACAACAAACTTAGAGCTTTCAATTTTTGGGTGTTTAAAATAGAGCATTTTAGACCCTGGAAAAAAAAAGTCCCCAAAAATAACATTCTGGACTTTTTTTAAAAAAAAACTCCAAAAAAAAAATATAGAATCGGTGAAATCGTACAATCTTACGATCTTACAAGCAGAATAGCGATCCTACCACGATCTTGTTCATAAACGACCCTGCACTGATTTAACTAGATCTTGCCTTGCAAGATCAAAAGATCAATCTAGATCTTGACTTCACTAATTGTAGTCGTCTTCTTACAATTTGGAAATGTTTCGTATAGCTTGAAGCTAATATGATTAAGTTTTCATATGATCAAATAAAAGAGACTAAGTCACATGCAATTGTGAATTCATTAAGTAGATGGCCTGAAGCCATATTATGTTTTGGTTCAACCTTATTGAATCAATTATTCTAGCCAAAGATTAGTGCATTGAAATGTTATTGCACATTTTGATAATTTATCAAGGGGAATAGTTTGGTACTTTGGCTATTGAAGCTATTTAATATCATCCTTGACGACTAATAATTTGACTATTGAAATGATCTAATAATGCCTTGTAGGCAATATTTTGGCTATTGAAGTTGTGTTATATCAGCCATGAAGGCTAATAGTCAAATAGAAATTAATAACCTTGAAGGCGAACCCTAAAGGCAAATAGAAATATATTTTGACCAATTGCTAATAGTAATTACGATGTTGTTAAAAAACTATTTGTCAACAGTCCTGAAGACTAATATCAATATAAATATTTGATTGGCCTGAAGGCCTATATCAAAATAAATGATTTTATTTTAGATGTGGATTGATTGATGAATTTTTAGATTTGATATGTGATCACAATTATTCTTGTGAAGTGTTTGATATATCAAAATTATTGAGATTGAGTCTCTTGTAGTGACGATGTTTGATATATTAATATTGCGTCTCCAGAAGAGACAAGAGTGACAATATGTCAATTATTAAATGAGATTGTCATTGATTTATTTTGACAAGTGAACCTGAAGTTCACAATACATTTATTCTGATAATGATTAATTTTCTCTAAAAAAAGAGAATTGAAAAATCTTAGAAAGATACCCTGGAAAAGTAATAATATATACTCTAAAAGAGTATGAATCTCATATTAACAAGATTATATTTCTTGATATAACCTAATAGTGGTTTGGAATTTAAATACTATTAAAGTATGATATCAATAAACTCAAGGAAAATTTGAGTATATGATATGAATGAGTTCTTAGATCTCGGTATCTCAATGAATATGAGATAGTTCCTGAAGAACTAAATATGAGATAGTTCCTGAAGAACCAAATATGAGGTAGTTCCCGAAGAACTAAATCTATTTTATTTAATTTAATTATCTCCTTTATTTCTTTGAATTATATATATATATTCTATTATTCATTTTTAATTTGGTTAATAATTTATATGTTAATAATGTATTTAGCGTATTGTATGTCATACAATCAAATATCTTGTTGAATTTATATCAAGCTTTCTTGAAGGAAAGAAAAATGTTATGGAGGAAAAAATAAATATAGTATCGGGTATGTGATAGTATGCTCCAGAAGAGCCTTCAAACTTAAACTATATTTGTATCAGTACAATTAAAATATATGTTGTAATGGGCTAGAAATTCATTACATATGTTGTAATGAACTAGAGGTTCATTCGGCCAAAAAAAAAAACTAGAGGTTCATTTATTTAAAGGAGTAATGAACCAGAAGTTCATTAATTTAAAGGATACGTTTATAATTTTGTATGAATGGTTAGACCATCTCGGTTCAAGAATAATGCGAACTCAAATTTAATGCCTATTAAAAAACCAAAGGGTTTCTTGTATATAATGAGTTCTTATATCGCATGTTCTCAAAGAAAATTGGTTTTAAGACCATTACCAGCAAAAGTTGGGATTGGATCCCTTGGCATTCTTGAACGCGTTCATAGAAAAATTGTGGACCTGAAGTGCCACCTTGTGGACATGTCGATCCATTTTGTTCAAATAAAATGATTGAACTCAAGTTTTGGATTATTCCATTAAGAAAATTTGATAATGCTGGTAAATTTATATCTCAAGTTTTAAAGAGCTATTATATGCTAGTTGGGATACATGTGGTACATCTTGTTGTTTATGTCCACACGGTAAATGGTCTTGTTGAATAATTAAATACCTTATGAGAACATATCAATTTATATGATGCAACACTTGTACGCATTTAATTAACAATGTATCGTAAATTCTCCCCTATACTATTGGTTTTTTGTCAGAAACCGCATATTTCTCATTTAAGAATTCTTTGGGTGCTGGATTTATATTGCTCCACCATGTGAATCAAAATGGGTCCCAAACAAAAACTGAGAATATAAGTTGGGTATGAATCCCGTTAAATTATTAAATATCTTAACCTCCTGAAGGGATTTGTCAATGAAATTAATTTATCAGCATTAGGGGAGAAAGAAAATAGATGGAAAAATGAATTACAAGGAATACATAGTTATTACAATAGTTTGATCCTCATGTGAACTTGAAGTTCAAAGAATAATTTATTTGAAGAATATTACAAATAAATTGCAAAATGCATTCACTGCCCCATAGTAATGACAAAGTCAGATTTTCTAGCTGAAAATGCTCCAATATATATTTAGGTCCTTGAAAGGACTAATCGGTTCCAAAGATATGAATCCTCAAAAATAAAAGGAGCATCTGAAAAAGATGGTTGAATCGAGGAAATATATGAAAGCATAATGAATGAAAAATCTCCAGAAGAAATTCAGGTACCTGAAAGTGAAGAAAATAATGAGATCTCAATATGTTCATTATTGTCAAAGTATGGAACCGATATGAAAATATTGTCAACAAAGTATTTACATATAATGTGGCGCTACAAATTACAATTATAAAACATTGAGGATCATGAATAACAATTCGTCAAAGAGTGTCGATAATAAAAATTGGTCAAATTGAAAAGAAAGGATTCAAGATGAGTAAAACTCACTCGAGAAATGTGGAAATTTTTGGACTTGAAGTCCACAGACATAATGGTGTACAACCAGCATGATGGTGTACAGCCAGTAAAATATAGATAAGTCTTTGTGCAAAAAGAAACGAGCAAATTGAAATTTTGAGATACAAAGACTAGAAATTTATTTTAAGGAGTTTAATTCTCCCGTGGTGGATGAACTTATTTTTGAATATATGATATGGCAGTTTATAAAAGTCTTTAATGTCCAAATATTTGAAGGTGTGAAGTTAGTGGGTATAATGAGTTTATGAGTAAAATCATAATGAAAATGAAAGGATAAAGTCGTAAGATATAAACTCAAAGGTCTCACATTGAATATGTAAAGACATATTCTATGGAGATGGATGCAATCCCGAAGATGGATGCAATCCCCTTCAAATATTTTAGTTGTCTGGCATTGTATGAACAACTTGATATGCATCTAATGAGTATTGTTATAGTTCATTCATATGGCTTATTGGACAATGAAATTTATATAAAAATCCTTGGAGGGTTATAGGAAGCATGCCAGATTTCTTATTCAATAAAGATAAATAATAGTGAGGTTATTGTTGGGAAATCACAGAGGGAGCGCAGCGGAAGGAAAATTTAAAAAATTTTGGACTAAAACGCAATTAAAACTAAGAGCTAACTCTGTGATTCCTTCCAGGATCCACTAACTATGTTTATACCAGATTAGGAAAGATGTTTACCTAGTTTTGATCGGTGACTTATCGTATTCGCGAATTTGAGAGGTCCACAGAGTGTCCTTCCTCTACCAGTAATCCACACGAGCATTTTGGCAGATGCCTAGGTGCTAGCCTCCTTCACTTCTTCCTAAGTGAAAACGGGAACTAAATCTATGATTCTTGAATAATCAAGAAGTGTTCTTGATTATCAAGATTGAATGGGATTGGCGATTTTCTCACTCTCTATAGATGCTCTAGGCGAATTCTTAGTCTGACCAAGAATTAATCTGTGTTGTGAGTTCTCATCAAATAGGCGCCTAGGGCCTCTATTTATAGTGTTCTCATTCCTAGTTTTAGGGAATCCTAATCCAATCAGGATATCTCTAAGATAT